>BPQB01000219.1:0-10245 GCA_019973155.2 Phanerochaete sordida | reverse complement strand
GTTGGGAGACCGGAGTGCCGTACACGCGTACCGAAAGTCACGGCATGCCTGAACTTGCTTTCGATGCACATCTGACCTATATTATGAGTCAGTAACACGATACAAGTCGGTCGCGCGCCGCTACATACCTGCAATATGGTGCGCTGCACGGTGTGCCAAATGGTGAGCCTACTGCGATATCAAAGTGCCGTACGTGCGTACCGAATACTTTGGCACGTCCGTACGTGCCAGCGATGTATATTTCACCTATATTATAGCTCAGTAACGCAATCCAAGTGACTCGCACGCCCCTACATACCTGCAACATAGTGCACCGTGCTGAGTACCCGTTGGTGAGCATGTTGGGAGACCGGAGTGCCGTACACGCGTACCGAAAGTCACGACATGCCTGAACTCGCTTTCGATGCACATCTGACCTATATTATGAGTCAGTAACACGATCCAAGTCGGTCGCACGCCGCTACATACCTGCAATATGGTGCGCTGCACGGTGTGCCAAATGGTGAGCCTACTGCGATATCAAAGTGCCGTACGTGCGTACCGAATACTTTGGCACGTCCGGACTTCCTTGTGATGTACATCTGACCTATATGAGATATCAGCAACACGATCCGAGTAGGCAGCGCGCCCCTACATACCTGCGATATGGTGCACCGCACGGTGTACCGATTGGTGAACCAGCTAGGACAGCAAAGTGCCGTACTGCGTACCGCAAGCTTCGGCACGTCGGAACTTGCTTGCGATGCACGTCTGACCTATATTGTATACCAGTAGTACGATGCAGGTAACGAAAGTCTCCTCACATACCTGAAGTGTAGTGCGTCGCGCCGTCCGCCGGTTGGTGAGCCCATTGGGACACCAAGTGCCGTGCACGCGTACCGAAAGCTTCGACGCGTCCGGACTCGTTTGTGATACACAACTGACCTATATCATAGACCAGTAACATGATCCACGTAAGTCGCCCGCCCCTACATACCTGCAATATGGTGGCCCGCACGGTGTGCCGACTGGGGAGCATGCTGGGACACTGATGTCCCATGCAAGCGTACCAAGAGTCTCGGTGAGGTCGGGCTGACGTGTGATGTAAATCTAAGCTATATTATGTTTTAGAGACACAATCCAGGTGATCTGAATCCCCTCACATACCTGAAATGTAGTGCGTCGCACCGTCCGCCGATTGGTGGGCCCATCGGGACACCAAGTGCCGTGCATGCCTACCGCAAGCTTCTGCGTGTTCAGGCTTGCTTGTAGCGTACGTCTTACCTATATCATCGCTCAGCAGCGTGGTATTGGCGACCCAATGCTCGCGGGGGCGACAAGTCGGCCAGGATGAAGGAAAGCAGTCCCGCCTCACTTCCATTTTGGGAACCAAGTCGCCCGACGCAGCTCCATATCTGGAACGCTCGTCCGGCGTCTAGTATTTCCGCCGTCCGTCCACACCAACCACGACGACGTCTGGCGAGTGCAGCATGCCAGCAGCGCCGCGTCCTATCCAGAGGCGGAGTGCAACTGGCCAGTGAAGCACGATAGCAAACAAGACTCATAGTCGTGGTGCCATGGCAGAGGCCGCGTTACAGGTGGGTCCTGTCTTGGTGTATCCACGACGTTCACGATTTGCTCACCAGGCTGTGGGTGGGCTCTCAGATCCCACGAAATGTTATTGAGTATCCGCACGGCGGTATGGCGAATAGCAGTCAACGCGGTCACCCAAGTGGGGCGTGCGTCACCGGTCGAGACTCAGCGGAAGCAAATATCGATCACCTTTTTCGGACGACTCGGCCTCTCGGAGTCCTCGTCGTACTGGCTGCGACAAATGCGGTAGACCTGGAAGACCTGTAGGTAAGCTCTAAATGCACGTAGTGGTGCGGAGCGACTGACACCTGGCGCAGCCGGCGGCGGTGCTGGATCCGCCGAGCGGCGGGCAAGTATCGCGACGCTTAGCCATATTTGGGGCATCCACGTCCCTTACCGAATATCCGCCCGCCCCTGCCCTTGCAACGGGCTCACCGGCGGCAATTCCCGGCCCACCGAGGGTCCCGCCGCTGTCCGTCCAACCCCTGCCGATTTTTTTTTCCCCTGCGCCCCGCCCAACGTCTCCTCATCGCCTCCTCCGCTCCAATCTCTTCCCCTCACAGCGTCAGAGCTCCCCTGGCTCCCCTCCTCGACGTTGGACAGTTGCGAGCCGATCCTCCCGCTACATCAGCATGTCCGGCGCTCGAGAGCGCAAGCGCAAGCGCGGCGAAAAAACGTCCATCTTCAACTTGCGAGAAGTCGATGTCAAGCAAGCCCCCTCCGGACGTGCAGTCCTCAACCGCGTCTCCGACGACGGTAGACGCATGTTCCGCAACGAACAGCGTTTACGCGTGCCGAACGCCAAGAAAGCCTCATCCATCAACGAGCTCCTCGACGAGCAACTCGCCTGGAACCCGTCTCCTCCCGAGCCGATCGACCTGGAAGACCTGGAGATCCCGCGCGACGACACTCCTGAGTCTGCAGAGACTGACAAAGGTGTCAAACAAGGCCCCAAGACGTTCGCTACTCTCGTAAGTTTTCTTCTTCTTCCTTCGCGTCAGCGTCATGTCGCCTCGATTACTAATCTCGCTTTTACCCGTTTTTCGTCTCGCAGACGCACGACCAAGTCCTCCTCGACTGGGCTGCAACCCACCGTGACATGTTCCTCGACGAACTCCTGCGTCTCGACGGATACCGCGGGGGGGACCATCAACGCTGCTCGCGCTGTCCTCGCGATGCTGATGCCGCTCGGCTGCCGACAATCCGCTGCCTGGACTGTGCGACCGGAGACGTCGTGTGTCGGCAGTGTTGCGTGGCCGCTCATGCGGACAACCCCTTCCATCGCATCTCGGTGCGTTCTAAGTTCTAACTGACACCGTATCGCTCTGACGTGCCTTATAGGAATGGAACGGCAGATTTTTCGAAGTGACCACGCTTCAGAAGCTCGGGCTCGTCATTCAACTCGGCCACCCACCCGGAGAACACTGCGCCATCCCCGCCGCCGCCCCCCGCAGCTTCGTCGTCATCCATACCAACGGCTTTCACTCGGTCAACCTGCAGTTCTGTCAATGCGATAAGCAGTATCGCGCAGGAACTCGCGTTCAGCAACTCCTTCGGCGCGAGCTGTGGCCAGCGACACTCGACGACCCCTCCACCTGCTGCACATTCCGCGTGCTCGAGATGTTCCATATGCTCACCCTCCAAAGCAAGGTCACTGCATACGACTTCTATCTCACCCTACAGAAGACGACTGACCGTTACAACATTGGGAAGCCCGTGGTAAGTACATGCTCCTCAGTCGTCAGCTCGCATGACTTATCTCCCCTTAGGACCGCCTGAAACCTTTCCTTCGAGTCGTGCGACAGTGGCGCCATGCTCAGGCCTTGAAACGCGCTGGGAGAGGTCACAAAGAAGGCGGTGTCAAAGCGACGAAGCCGGGCGAACTCTGTATTCGCTGCCCAGCATGTCCGAGGCCGGGCGTGAATCTCCCTCCCAACTGGGACACGGTCTCTGACGACCTCAAGTACGTTGGCATTTTGACCTCGTCGTATCCGCTCTCATGGTTTATAGGTTCATATACACGACCTTCGTGGCTATCGATGCCAACTTCCGCCTGAAGCGGCGCGCCATCTCGAACGAGACACGGGATCCCTCGATGTCCTCCGGATGGGGACACTTTGTCGAAGGCGGGCCTTACCGCGAGCACCTCAAGAACTACGTCTCACAGGAGGATGTAAGTCTGTCTCGTCGTCTGCAATGAGGTCTCTACTGATTCCCAATATAGATCAGCACGTGCACGGGCTTCGCTGCGCTCATGCACGCAAACACGCGATTCCACAAGGGCTATGCCACGACCGGCGTCGCGATGGCAATCGATGCGCGGCACGGTTTCATGCTGCCAAACGGAGTCGGCGACCTCCAGAAGGGCGAGAGGTGAGTCGCGAGTTCCCTTTTGATTGGCCCTGTGCTCACGCTCGTCGTAGGAACTGTAACATAGACTATATCACTATGTGCGCCCTCTTACATATCCCTCCCCCTTCGGAGCTGCCGCTCGTGTTATTCTACGACATCATGTGTCAATGGATCCGCTGGCTCCTCCAGCGCATCACGGCCCTTCCTTCCCACCTTCAAATCGAGCTTCCGGTCGGCGAGGTCCGCTACGCCATCCCGAAGTACCACCTGAACGGCCACAAGGAGGAAGGCCACAACAAATATTCACTGAACTTCATGCTCGGCGTCGGCCGGACAGATGGGGAGGAGGTAGAAAGAGGGTGGTCGCGGTTCGACGCTACGGCGGCAAGCACGCGGGAGATGGGTCCCGGGTCGAGGGAGGAAACCCTCGAGGACCACTTCATGTTCAACAACCTCGAGAAGTACATCAATCTCGGTGTGTCTTTATTCCGTCCTCGTCGTCAAATAGCTTGTAATTAAGATGTAGGGACTATACTACACAAACGAGACCGTGCTGCCGTGGCAGCGTTCGTCCGATTCGACCGTGCACATAACGACCTCGTCCTCGAACTGCAGCCTACGCACGTCGCGGAGTGGAACGCGGAGATTTCCGCTTACGAAGCTGATCCTAGTCGGCCCGACCCATACTTTTTGAAGTCGTCAGGTACGTAGACTTTTCACTCCCTTCCCACCACGCTGATGAGCCCCCTAGGGATGAGCGAAGCCGACATCCGCCTGCAGCTCGCGAAGGAAGAAGAGGAGGCCAGCGCGGGTGCTATGACGCTCCACGAAGTCACCCCCGCGTCGATGATCGCGACTCTACTGGATCTAGAAGAGCAACAGTGAGTCTGAAAATCTTTCGTCGCGCTGCCTCGTCTCATTGAAGGAACAGGCGCAAGTTTCGGACGAAGTATCCCAACACTGCCGGCGGAACCCCTGCACAGACGGCGGAGGCTATCACAAAGCGGGCTGCTTTGCGGCACCGTCTGAACAGCGTCCGTGCGGTCCAAGCCGTATACATGCCTTGCGTCGCGCGCAAGCTGGCGCAGCATCGCCTCAGCCTCCATTCTACCCGGCCTGCCTCTACGCCCCGACCACTCCCTGCTGAAATCGATCTCCTGGATGTCCCAGAGCGTCAACCGCTCTTCTTCCCCCATCAGCTCGAAGAGGATGAGCTCGATAGCTCGGTCGCTGGCCTGGCCGATATTGAGGCCCGGTTGCGAGACGGGCAGCTCAGCGACAGCCTCGACAAGCTACGTGTTCACCTCCACATCCGCTCGCGTCTCGTTCGCTTCAAAGACCGCAACGTCCGTCACCAGCGCGCGAACACACGCGCGCGCACCAAGATTGACCAGAACGAGGCCAAGATCGCGGCGTTCAAGGAGAAGTATCGCGCGGCGCGGAAGGCGAAACTGGCTCTCGTTGGCCCTGGCTCCTGGGAGCGGCGCTGGCGGGTCTTGCTCGACTCTGACGTGACCTCGCTCCGTGGGGACGACGAAGTAGTTGGCGTGGGCACCTCGGAGGGTAAGAGGACCCTGTCGTGGATCTGGATGGGCGCGGACGCGGAGGGCGGGGACGCGAACGGCATTCGCGGTTTGAACGACGGTGCGTAGTCCCACCTCTCCTTAAACGTTTGAAGCCAACTCTTTGCCAGCCCTTCGCGTTGAATTCTTCAAATCACGAGCGCGACGCGAACGCTACCGCGAAGAGACAATCCTCTCTCAAGAGGAGAAGCGGCGTACCCTGGCCTCCCTCGAGCACTCTGCACTTGAATGGGACTGCCTCGAGGGTCAGGTCCGATCGCTCAAGCCTTGCGAGATCATCGGAGAAGGTGCGGCCGCGTACGCCGCCAGCCGCGCGGCGACTGAGCGCGCTCTGCGTGCGCGGTTCCACACCTTATGGACCACGGTATCACGCCAAGCACGGGCTCTGTTGGCGGAAGACGAAACCACCACGGACGTGCTGGAGGACGACGAAACCTCCGGGGTTCACTTCGCCGCCGCTGCCGACGCGGACTCCGACGACAACCCACTACGGAACTTCGAAGACTCAGACGAGGAGTAGTACGATGTATTGTAGTAGTCATTGAATACGTTCACGTTTTAGTCGTCTGCACGTCTGAAAAGCAGTCAGAAATGTGTTCGAAGCATCCGCGCGGGACTTAGCGAGTTTTGGGTGGGTGTCCATTGGGACTTCAGACTTAGACGTTTCGCCTCGCGAGCATCACGTGACCTACCGCCCCGATGCTGCTGCTGTCGTCTAGGTGGGCATGCAGGACCGTATACATTGTAAGTGCTCTTCAAACTCAACATAGCATTATCTCGTATTGTGTACTGTGTATTATAGGTCTGTTTCCACGATCATATGGTGCCAGGGCTCACGCTCGAGATTAATACACCGGAAATCATAAGTATATTCACGGAGAGCTGGACCAGGCCCTATGGTCAACTACGACGGGTTCTTCGCGGCTATAGCGTGGTTTGGTAGGTATCTGAGCGTCCGTCGTGAGCCGGACAAGGCGTCGAACCCGGCTGGAGCGTAAATAGAGTAAATTACAGAAATAAGCAGAGGAAACTTACAGAGGGTTTACGGGGGCCTCTGACTGCTTCTGCGCGCTCGACAAACTATCTGAGAGCCTCAGAGAGGGTATCGTGCGCAGTCAGAGCTGTCATCAGCCGAAGGGAACGAAAAGCGCTCCGAACGGGATTTTATTACATACCATAGCGTAGAAGCACCGTGACTCGGAGTGAGGGCTATCTCATAGTAGCTCAAAGGTACCACGTACCGATAGTCCAAGCCGGGAAGCTGTCATGAAGGTATTGCGCTCTGAGGGCAGGTGCAATAGTGACGTATAGCGAGGTATCTGGAGCTTCCGAGGCGTATCAGACTGTCTAGTATGTTCAGAATACAATGCATGGATGTACTGCTTACCTGAAAAGCCGTGTCGTCGAACACAGCGACCATGACGTGGCAGAAGCGGCGACGGGCGCGGGCTGCTGGGTGGCCGTCGAGGTGCGCTAAGCTTGCTGCCCCCGCCTCCGTGCGGAGAGGTGTGTGCGCATCTGAAGCGGTAAAGTAAACAGAGGCGAAGAGGATGAGAGATGCGCAAGGGGCGCATGTAGGACGGCGCCGTGTGCGCTACCGTGGCGAGCACGAGGCAGTGACCGGAAGGTCGGAGGAGCGGTACGTGCCAATATGGCGCGGTCGTCGTGTACCGAGACCGCTGCTTTGGCTATCGCAATGAGGTGGGCGCGGCCGCCGAGCCGAGGGCGAGGAGGGGCTGCGCGCGACGGCGCAGTGTGCACGAGGGGAGGGGAAGTGCGAGGCGGCGGTCGGGACGGTCGAGGGAATGCGCCTGTAGAACGTGGCGAAAGTGAGAGATTAGCATCAGCGTTCTACAAATAGGATGCGCACGGAGGTTGCAGGCCCCTACAGGGTCCAGAATGGCAGGAGTGCCAGCAGGGAAGCGAAATCGAGCGCTGCTGGCCGCGCCGCATGGCGGAAGCGGCAAGCTGCGTCCCCTGCCCACGCTGTTCTACCCTTGAGCATGCATAACACATACCGCTACACATCCAGCACTTGACGGCGAGCAATTTGTGTCCGCCAGAGGGCCTAAAGCTGTGGCAGCGACGAGAGAGCAGGCCCCAAAGGGCCCCCAAACCTGCGCCAACACTATTTCCAAATTGGGAAGACCTGCGGTTGGGATGTTGACCGGCAATTACCGGCGAAATATCGCGCAAGGCTACAGCGCGGTCGAGAACCGACCCCATCTAGCACTTTGATGGCTGAGTTTGAACCTGCCACAGGCTCGAGGTAGGGCAAGAGCCCCGGAGGTGCGTCCGAAACATTGCACACAACCCCCAGGCTGAGACCCGGGGCCAAAACATTGGTCCGCGTGGGATCACCCACCTGCTGATGTTTCAGACTTGGCCCAACGGCTCCGGTTCGCGTCGCATCGTCGAGCAACTCCAGGGTGGAGTCGGTATGCATGCGCAGCTTCGCTAGGCTATGCCAGTGCGCGAGCTCGAATAGAAGCTTTGACACTAGTTGATTGTCTCGTTCGTTCGCAAACAGACCATCGAACACAGGGACTGCGATCTGTGGTACGACATTCGATTCAGACGGCTATTGATGATAGCAAGGAGTGTGAATTTACCTGCAGCATATCCTCATACTCGTGAGCGGTGATTCTCTTCAGCAGCGTCCTGTCGCCTGATATCCTCCGTATAGCGTCCCCAAAGCTCGGCACTTGACGAAGCCTATGACTGATTAGCCAGAGACCTAGAATGATAATAGAGAGGACGAACCGATATGCCACCTCCGACTTCAGGGTCCCATCGATGCAATCCAGGATGCGCAACAGGTGGATGAATAACGCTTTCCACACTCCGAGCTCCATTTCATGCAACAGGTCTGGGACCAGGATTTGAAAGATATCGAATCCCATGTCCAGCTCGGCCAGACAGTCGAATGCGTTCTATAGACCTTAGCTTAGACGCGATGGCACGAAGACTGTTCAGCGACAAGATACGTACCTCTATTGGGAGCAAGGATCGTTCCTTCAGCGAGGCGTCGAGTTTCGTGGTGTCCACTCCAAGATTGCCTTCCCGTATAAGCTGTATGGCTCGTCGGATCGAAAACATGAAAGGTCCGTCGTGCCTTCTGGCACAGGAGGTGCGCATCTTGGTATCCAGCATCTGTCCGAGTCGGTGCAGCTTGTCCTTGGTGATCATGCACCGAGTACAAGGCGAGATCCCCATATTTCGAAGATTGGCGACTTGAATCCTGTGACTAGGTGAGTTGCAGCCCAATGCATGTGAACGCCGAACGAACTTCTCCTTGTAGTCGGCGCTGTACGTGAAGATTCTCGGAAAGAACCTGCGTTGTGCACCATCACCGCAATTGATGACAATTCCCTCCTGATACGCCCGTATGAATTCTTCGTCCAACAGAATCTTCCATTGCCCGTGGAAATATTCCCGTTCGCAATGGGACATGAAAAATTCGTCAGGGGCTTTACCGTACCTGTCGGTCGCGTACTGACGAAAGCCGGCCGGAAGCTAGAAAGATCGTCAATTTAGTACAATGAGCGACCAGCGATCGAAATGCAGCTCACATGCTCAAAGAATGCCACGATCTCAGCGAGCTTCTCTCGAGGCTTCGTGCGCAGATACTTTGACTCGTTTCCGTAGGCGAGGTATAGTGGCCAAAGCGCGTTGTCGCCGAACTGACTGAGTTGGGTGCTATCGGAGGCGAACATGAGGCCGACCACGACGTGTTCCATCTCTTCCTTCGGATTGATCTCCTGGACCTTCTGCTGCTCCGCGATGAACGCATCCGAAGTATAGAGCTCCCCGTAAACGCGAATAGGATCGTTGGCCTCATCGGGTTGGAACCACGACTCATAAGGCTCCGTGTGGAAGTTGGCAAAACGATCGGGATCTTCGATACTCGTCTTGATGACGTCGACTAGGCTACGGTGCAGGAACCCGGGCTCGACTGTGTAGTCGCGAGTGCCTGGGTCAACACATGCCTGCTTACAGGGGACGGGGATGGTAACAGGGGTCCGCTTCCAGCCAAGCGGAAGGCCTTCATCGACTTCTTCAGTCTCCCAGTCCGCGTCAGAGGTCCGTCCGTCAGCAGGAGGCTCCTCGTGCATCTTGGAGGCCGCCGCTGCCTGGTCTTTAGGATCCCGCTGATCAGCACGGTCAGTGCGACGGTCGCTAGTTTTCGCTCCGTTTTGGGTGTCGCCAGTCGTTCTGCGACCGGAGGCGAGGTCATTGTGGATCCGAGAAAAGTTGACGTCTTCAAGGTCAGAAGGGACGACCTTCCCGGCAACAAGCAGCTTCACAAGCTTGAGAAGCTCCTTCATGGACTTCAAAGGTTTGCCGTTGTAGAACCATTTTCCTAGCTCGAAGCTACTCTTGTTGGGAAACGGACTGAAGCCCCCAGGGGTATCTCCGCCGACGTCTTCGGTCTCTTCGGTCTCCTGGTTGCCATCTCTCCCCTCGCTCTCTCCGGCTCCAGCGATTTCGGGGTTTTCATCTGGTTCATGTTGAGGAAATGACGTCGCATGATAGCGTCGGAACAGCCCAAAGCGATTCCTTTCTGTGTCTACGAATCCCGGATGGGTAGGTGGACTACTTCGGTCGGACCACCCTTTGGGGCATGTGTGAAGCATCACGCTGCAGCAACTGCTGCGCCGCATAGTGCACCATTCTGCAGCAAGGTGCTGGCCAGCCGGCACTCAGGGTTCTTTGCAGCGGGGCTTGGATAGCTCAC
>BPQB01000218.1:0-10272 GCA_019973155.2 Phanerochaete sordida | reverse complement strand
CCTCCCAGGCTCCGCTACATAGGCACGGGGCACGACCGTCTGCCCAGGCTCACCGCCCATCCATACCCCATGAAGCTCCTCCAACTCATCGTCGTATTTGCGAGCGCTCACGCCGTTGCCGCGGGTGTGTGCTGCGCGTATACGTCCTCTGGAAAGTGTCCGCGTGCGCTCGGGGACCCCTCGTCGCGCGTCGCCGCAGCCGATGCTTCCGCGGCTGGCCTAGAGGGCTGCTGCTGCGTTGCGGCCAGCGTCGGCGAGTGCGATGAGCGCTGTCATGTGCGTGTCCCTATCACTTCTGACGCGAAGGTGTGGCTCTGACTCCAGGGTGGCAGACGTAGGGAGTTCAGGAGTTGAGTTGCTCATCCCCGAGAGCTGCGTCTCGTGGGCAGAGAGTCGATGTAAGCAGATCGACATTGTGCCCTGGGTTATACGTCTCAAAGGCTCCCTCCATAGGAGGCATAGAAATTCAACTAATCCTTCAATGCGATTACGTTCTAAGATGCTACGACTTGATCACTTTAGCCGTCTTCTTGTCGCTGCAACTTCCTAGTAGGTATCTTCCCGATTCCATGTAACTTGAAGGGCCCAGATAGAAGTGTTCAAAGCCCAACCTGGACATGCTCCTCTTCAGCTGCAGCTGCCCCATCATACGCACACGGACACTCGTATGCTGCTGCGTATGGTCATGACTGGAGGGGTGCTGGCTCCCGCGCGACGATTACGATACATGGGGCCCCGCCAATATCCGGACATGCGCAGTACATATGCAGAAAGAGGCTTGGCGAGTGCCCAGGGCTATCAACGTGGGTCACATCCCTGTCTGTACAAAGTCAATTCATGTCAGTCGCCACGACATCCTGGGGAAAGCGGCGTCGGGCTGCGCAGACCCCGATAAATAGGCAGAACGCAGGTCGAGCCACAGAGAGAGCCGCCTGGCTATATCTCATGAAGCTCTCCCAGATCATCATCGTCCTTGCGAGTGTCCACGTTGTCGCAGCTGGCGTATGCTGCGTGTACTCTTCCTCTGGAGAATGCCCACGCCCACTCGAGGGTCCTACGTTGCGTGCCAGGGCGTCCGGCGCCTCCGCAGATGGCGTGGGGGGTTGCTGCTGTGTCGCGGAAAACTTTGGCGAGTGCGGTAAGAGCTGCCGGGTGCGTGTCGCTATCTGTGTTGCGCTATGGCGTCGTGCTGACTGCCGAGGAGCAGACTTAGAAGGCTTTGGGAGTGGTCGCTTGAGGCCGGGTCGCGTACATGGAATGTTGGAGTAAGTAGCTCGGATACATCTTCGAGAGAGCGTGCGTCTCAAATAATCCTTCGTTACAGCCGGTATCTCTTCCTGTTTTGTCGAACGTGACATCATGTTCCGCTCCCGAACTCTCCTGCTCCTCTACGCGCATTTTTGTCAATATATGATGTGCGTCCGACGAGTCGAAGCCGAGGATGTTCGTTCGAGCCACTCCGCGTCGACGCCTTTGTTCGATTATGAGCCGCAATGTCAGAGACTGAGCCGTCGTCCGACGCTTCGCCTCGGCTTTCGAAGTAGTCTTCGAAGAGTGCCCGCCCACTAATTGAAACAAGTGAAAGGTGGGTAAACCTATGTACTTATGGCACTTACGTCGGAGTTCAAAGGTTCACTACTTCAGTAAGTAATGTTCCTTATGACGGCGCTTACGGAGTTCAGAACGTCCTTGCAGGATACCACCACGACTCCGCCAACCGTACTCAACTCAGACACAGCATATAGCCTCCTTTCGTGGCTATGACATGTGCTAAAATATCAGAAATGGCTTCTAGCGTTGGTCGGCGGGCATTTACGCGACACGAGCTCGCCTCCACCTCGTGAGGTGGCGATTCTCGACTCTTCGCGATACGGCGTCATCGTTAATGCCCAGGAGGTGAGAGTACCAGATTCCCCCAACAGGTTCGACTGCTAACTTGGCATATTTCTGTCCTTCTGCTCTTCGATGCCAGTCGTAGCTATGCGCGCCACCAGCGGCTATCCTTGAGAACTGACATTCTTCAGAAGACGCTGAGTACGGCTCTCATGTGTTGCTCAGGTATGTTCATACCTCCCAGGCTTCGTGCGCTGAGCTTACGATCATCAAAGCGTAGCCGCCATTCCGCGCACTTCGCGCCTCCGCCGCTTTGATCGTCGGGACTATATGCTGCCCCATATTGCTTGAGGCGATCTCCACAACACAGGTATGTGACAGTTGTCCTGCAGAGATCCATTCCTTACTGAGGTCGTTACTCAGGTGGAATCGCTGATGATCCTGCAGCGACTGACCGTGCAACTTATGCTAGTACGTTCGTTGAAGCGTCCTTTGACAGACGTATTCCTCATGCGCCGCAGCGCTGGTCGACTGTCTCCCCATATCATGTCAGTCTCAGCGATAGATCGCTGGCATTAGGGCGGGGTACGGAATCCTCGCAGTAGGTAAGTACACACGCCCCTCATTCGCGTATTTCGAGTATCTTACTCATCTCAATGTTTCCACGGCTGTAGCTGCAGGCCGGCCGCCGGTTACTGGCCGACCTGTTGCAGGCTTTTGGACGGAGCCTGGAGGACAGTCAAATTACATTGACTCCTGTGCGTCATCGCCGTCTAACCGGTTGCATGGTATGATTATCTTACATGTGCCCTGTATTAGAACAGGAATTACGACGTGTCGACCCAAGCAGTTCGCCAACTACTGCATCCAACCCTCGTATTGCGCATATACTACGACGTCGAGTTCGCGCGTTTGACCCCTGCGGGCGGCAACGTCGCTTGAAGCCATTCCATTCCCACCGTTGTCAGATGTCACCCCGAGGCACGCTCCACACGTCGACTTCGCCGTCGCCCTCCTCATTGTAACCCACCACTACGACGCCCTCCTGCTCCGAAATACAGGTGATTCAGAGCTCAGAGTGAGCAGTCGGTTTTTAACTCGCAAGTGATGGATCCACGCTCATCGTGTATCATAGGGTCGGAACGCAGGCAGAGTTGCATTATGTCCACCAAGATCGGCGAATCGTGCGAAGCGGGGAGGGTAGTGGAGGACGATGACGGCACGACAGTGAGTTCATGAAGCTATTTGCGTATGCTTCAGCTATTCATCACATGAATCGCAGAAGGAAATCACCTTCGTATTCGGCAAGACAAGCCTCGCCATCGAAGAACCTCCGTGGCTCTCACGATCCAACGACTCAACCACGCCCCCGGCCTCAGACGTCCCGCAAGCCGTGACCATTCCTCCCTTCGTGAACGAGCGGTCGGTGGAATACATGGTGACTACCCATGGCCTCCCAAATACCGACGCCTGCGCAGCCGCCCACCTGACATCCTGGGGCGTAGTCAAGATGGCGCGATCTTCGCAGGACTTGGAAGCATCGCTGTTCACATCCTCAGGGTCGGGTGCCTCCTTCTCCCTTGTACCTCAGCCACGGTCGTCCGTCCCCCTCCAGTGGTCGCATCACGGCCCCGGCGCCATCCCGAGCGACCTCGCAGACAGGCCCTGTGACACGCTCGACGTGGCCGCAGCCCTACAGCTGCTGAACGACGTCCTCGGAACCGCCTATTCCCTGGAAAGTTCGGGTTTGCATACGTGTTTGGAGCACGTCCTGCACACTTCGCGAGACTTTGGCGAAGTCTACGGGCGCTTTCGTCCCCACTGGAAGTCGGACTTCGCAGCCTTACTATCGACCATCTCCCAGAGGAAGCTGGAGTACGAGAGGCAGCATCGAAACTCCCTCAGCGGTGGCCAGTTTCTCTGGGACGCCCGTATCTACCCTCGGCGCATCTGGGACCTGTACAGCAACCGCGTCCTTCCCATCTATGCCCTCGAGCCTTGCGCCCTGGTCAACATCCTTCCTCGCAACTTCTGCACCGTCTCCCACAGCTGGGTCCGCGGTGAGGACCGAAAACCGGTCACGACTCCAATCAACGGCCGCGAGTGGCCCGTGCCCATTCCCAGAGACACGACTCTCGAGCACGTCCGCGTCGAGCTTCTCAACTCCGGCTTCGAGTATACCTGGCTTGATGTTCTTTGCCTCCGTCAGCAGGGACTCCCCGAAGGCGAGGCCCAGCGGAAGGAAGAGTGGAAGATCGACGTCCCCACGCTCGGCTGCGTTTACGGGGAATATCAGCCCTGCGTCACGTATTTCAACGGGCTTGGCTTGCCATTCGACCCCTCTCCCGTGCTGCGCTCGTCCGACCGACACTGGCTCAACCGCGTCTGGACGCTCCAGGAGGGCACCGACCAGTGGCTTCACGGCGGCGCCACCGGGTCAGCCTCGGCTGCCGCAAAGGACTTCTTCCCCGCTCATGCACTCCCGGCGCTGCGCCACCGCATCACCAAGCACAGCACGCTGTGGGCCGAGGCCATGCGCACGCGGCACTGCACCAAAGAGCTTGACAAGGTCCAGGGTCTCGCGTACATCTTCGGGTGCAGCACGATGCCGGTGTACGATGAAGACATCGCCCCCGACGCGGCCTGGGAGACTCTGCTGGAGCACGTCCCGGACTCTGTACGACGAGATCTGGCTGCTCGGCACGTCCAACATTGCCCTGACGAGGCGACGCTGCTCCCGTCGTGGGCTCAGTTCCTCCGCTGGACGCTGGTCGCTGATACTCCAGGCGACTGGGGCATCGACATCGTCGACACGGACCGGCGCGGCACGCCTGAGCCAGTCGTCTACTACCATCTGCTCGTCGGATACTGGGGGCCGTTCCTCATCGTTCAACACGGGCAGGTCGAGGGCGGCGGTTCTGACGCCCTGATCGAGCTGCGCGCCCCCGACGGCAGCCACGAACCCTACAGGATCACGGGCCGACTCGGCGGTGCATTGTCGGAGGGCACGCCTTACATCCTCATAGACGTCCACGCCGACGCCGGAGTGTGGATCGTCGCGGAAGTCCGTCGGGAGCGGGAGCAGTTCATCACGGGCTACCCCGCGCTGGATATCGTAAAGCGGGGAGGCCTAGTGGCGTCGAGAAACCTACAAGAACAGCTACCCAATGGCCGCAAGACCGTGAGCGCGGTTTACGGCTGCGATGACCCTGAGGCACAGGCGGCCTTGTGAACCTCATTCAGACGTCAGGATTGGCGATTGCTTCCCACGAACGTAAGGCTCACTCTTCGAAAGATGAATGTAACCTTTGGCTGACGCTCGCCGTGACACAGGACTTTTCACCCGCTTCTGGTCGAGACACGAGACAAGTGGCGATGGAATGGAAGTGGGGCGTACGTTATTACGACAGGTGTAGCTGCGCCTTCGGTAACGTTGAACAACGATTTGTCCATATTCTGTGGCAAAGTCCGAGGCTTCCCATGCTTACGCTCCGGCGAGCCGACAGTAATGTAAACCGTGAGTCTAATCTTCAGGTCATGATATGCCGCTCGGAGGCCACTGCATGTCTACTCCCATAACTCCAGCACTTTCTTCCTTCTTTTGCTCACAACAGCCCATCATTCTTCGCCAATCATGCCTGGCTGCGTCGGCATCAACACCGAGCCCCTCGACCATATGCCCCCCATCACAGCGCACACCGAACGAGCAGCTCGAAATACGAAAGCAATGTCGCGCAGGATGCGCATTCCCCGGCACGCGCCGGAGTTTTGCCTGGGGCATCTTCGGTCAGTGCCCCCCCTGTTCCTACGCGTCCGCGGGCTGATGCGCCGCTAGAGCGGCCGCACAAAGGAGGGCCCCCGCCATCCTCGCATCGGGCCCCGCGCCATCTGCACAGTGCACAGTGCGCGAGCTGGGACGCCGTCCCCACCGGCCGGGCCACGTCATGCCCATTGTGGCTGCGCGCCCGCCCTGACAGGGCCTGGCAGGGCTGACAGGGTCTCCGCCAGGGGTTTCAGCACCATGTGCACAATGACACAGCTGCCAGCCCTGTTTGTCGCGGCGGTGTGCGCGGCCGGGCACAGGCTGGGGCGCGAGAATGTATGAATGGATGGAGCATTTAAGGACATCCCGCGCGGAGGCACACGCCTTTATCCCCTGTGCGCGCGGCCCCTGTCCCCGCCATGAGCACCCTCGCCGCGCAGCCGTCGAGCAGCACGCTCGACGACAAGGCGCCGCCGCCGCGCCCCGAGGCCGACGACAAGTCGCAGCTTGAGACGCTCGAGAGCTCGCTGCCCGACGCGACGTATGCCCCTGTCGACCACGGGTTCGCCGCCTGGTCCAACGTAGGTGACCGCCCCTCTTGTGCTCGCTCTTTTGCTGACTGAGAGCAGCTGCTCGCGTCGTGCGTGATAGGGCTCTTCGTCTGGGGCTTCCCCAACTCGTCGGGCGCGCTCCTCGCGGCGTACTTCGAGGACGAGCGGTACATGTCGCAGCCGCACGCGACGTCAAGACTCCCATTAATCGGCACATTGAGCACCGGCATCCTGTATTGTTCCGGTACGGCGTCGAGCCTTTTCATGACAGCTCCTCACTGAAGCCGATTCCAGGTATCGTGATCTACCCGCTGATTCATTATGATCTGCGTCTCCGCCGGCCATTCGTCTGGAGCGGGATCGTGGTCTCGTTCGTCAGCTTGCTAGGCGCGAGCTTTACCACGGACGTACGTATATATCGTGTTCTACCCCAAATCATAGTTCGCTGATCCAGAAGCCTAGGTCACTCTTTTGATTATCTTACAAGGTGTATTGTTCGCCATAGGAGCATGTACGTTCCAGGCTTCTCGCTTAGGTTCTTCTCTGACTAAGGTTCGGTAGCCTTGGCATACTGTCCCTTGATTTCCTACATGTCTGAGTGGTGGGTCGAGCGTATCGGTCTGGCCAACGGGAGCATCGTCGCAGGTCCGTCGGCCCTGCTCCTCACAAAACGCCCCTGATGCTGCCCGCACGACGCCCAGGCGACAACAGTGGCGCGGTGCTGCTCCCGATCATCATGCCCGTGCTCATCTCGCATTTCGGCATCCAGAACACGACGCGCATCTACGCCGTCTCGCTCGTCATCTGCTTGGTCCCCGCGGCGTACTTCATTAAGCCGCGCCTCCCCGAGCGCCGCGCGCACACCGGGGGGCTGTGTAAGCCGGCCTACCACCCCTGGATGCGCGACCAGCGCATGTGGCTCTTCATCCTCATCAACGTGCTGCAAGGCCTCGCGTTCTTCGTGCCGCTGACGTGGCTCCCGAGTGCGTCTGCGCGCCCCTCCCCGTGCACCCGCCCTGCTGACCGCCATCCGCAGCGTTCACGACGGCCCTGGGCCTCTCCGAGGCCCGCGCCGCGGCGCCGCTCACGCTCATCAACGGCACGTCCATCGTCGCCGCGCTCACGGCCGGCTGGCTCAGCGACCGCTGTAACGTGTGGATGCTCGCGTGCGTGTCGATCGCGCTCAGCGCGCTCGCGACCTTCACCCTCTGGGGGCTGGCATCGTTCTCGTTTGCCGGCGTGCTCGTGTACAGTGTCGCGTACGGCGTGACCGCGGGCGGGTGGTCGAGCATGTGGTACGCGTTCGTGCGCCCCATTTCCGGTGTGTCTCCTCCTTTCACCTGCTGCGATTGAGGTGAGCTGACGCGGGACGCCAGAGGGCGACACCTCGGTCTCGACGACGCTGTTCAGCCTGCTGCTCTTTACGCGTGGCGTGGGCAACATCGCCTCGACGCCCATTGCTACGTCTCTGCAACAGCACAAGCTCGCGGTCGCACACACACATGGCGCTCCGAGGCTCGGCTTTGACGTCGCGGGCGGGCAGTACACGGGCATGATCATCTACGCAGGGGCGTGCTTCGCCGGCGCCGCCGCTGTATCCGCCCTGGGATGGATTTTGGAGCGGCGGAGAGGTCCAGAGCGCACGGCAGCGGACGATTCCCAGACGACGATTCGTGCATGAAACCGTCTGAAAGGCTCCATTTCAGCATAGGCGGCGATGGAGTCTGCTATTTATCTCTGTATTTACCCGAACATCCATTCGCCATATGTATCAAATACACGATGAAATATCACACTTCAAGATTGCGGCATTGGATAGACAGAGAGGTCAAAGTGCCATAGAAACATGAGTGAATCGCGACGGGCTGCAATCGTCACCATCGTCGTGCGTGCCAGGGCCGGACATCTTCCTCGGTCTCCCACCGGATCCCTCACGCACGGGCACGCTGGGGCAGCAAGAGCGGGTTTGACATGTGGAGCACAAACGATGATCAAAATGCAAGCATCATCTTCTTCTCGCTTGTTCAGGAATTTGTCGAACGCGGCTGCGTCTTTGGGAGCGGCTACTGATGCAAATGACGTCCAGCCGAACAAGAGTCGACACGACGTTGACACCAATGGTGTCAACGTGTCACACCATGGTGCTCGAACAGATGGTAACTTTACTGTGGGACTGTAAAAAGCATGCAGCGCGTCAGTGTCCTATGATGTTCTCGCGGACGTCGATTATTTCCGGAGTTGTGCGTGGGATCTCCATTCCTGACGGCGATGGGGAGACGGTGCTGAGATTCCGGTCAACGGAGCGCACAATGAAAAACACGGTAATTGCCTCCACTCATTTATAGCACCTTGTTCACGCTAAGGCTCGTGTCACGGGTGCGCAGTACGCCGCAGTAGACTTCCATGATCATCTCCGCAGTGGAATATCGCTCACCGGCGCCCTGCTGTACCAGCCTTTGGCTGATGTTGATGTCAAGCGAAGAGAAATCGTTGGGTGAAAAAGAGATGCGTACGTCTAACAAAGCACGACCTTTGCTGGAAATCCCTCTGGAAGTCACCCGCGCAGGTGAATAGAGCTCAATTTTCACGTCCGCGTTTAGCAGAACCTGCGCCCCGCGTGGTTTTCTCTCGCCATGCTCCCTCTTCGGCGTAACGTAAAGTCAAGGCGTTGACCACGTGGGGCCATCCGAAAAATTCTCCCATTTTTACATAGGACGCCAATTGCGAAGAGCGTCGTCCCCAAAATGCCGTCGCTCGGGATCGAAAGCAGGGCCGGCTCGTCGGGAGCAACCTCCCGGACCGGAGGGGTTTGCCGAGTGCCACGAAGTTGATGGCTATTTCCTTTTTTGCCCAGCAACGATTCGCGGTCGATGCTGCGTCCACCCTTGACGACGTACCAACATGTACGCAAGATTTATGTCCTTCCTCCCATCTCCGACGCGAATTTGTCTCATTTTATCAGCTCATTGAGCTACGCGATTGCAGAAACGTTGCAGGTGGTCATGGCGGGCAAGAGTACTGACGACGCTTCGAGTAAATCGAGTCTAGTCTCCAACGAGACTATGCCGATGTCGATGCAGCTTCTGGACATCTTTCTCATGGCTTGCCAAAGATGCTATCGCACTGACGAACCCCTGATTCCATACCCTCTGGCGCTTCTACATCTTCCACAACAACAGGTACTCATGCGCTGCCTATGGCCATCACTGGGGCTCAGCGACTCGGATCGTGGCAGCTGCTATGGAACAGTGGTCAGTGTGGGCTCATTTTACCTGTTTAAGAAGCTTATACGCTCTCACAGGATCGCAGAACAACCAATTCCTGCACAACCCCATATCACCAACTTTAGAAGAGATGAGAACTGGCGTCAGCAACGCTGCACCGCTGGCTTCACACATCTCAGATGGTCATGACAGGACTCACCCCCCGGCCCGCTAACGCCTCTCTTGGCCGCGATATGTCCCCCTCTTTTCTTCTCCTTCCGCTGGCTTCTCTTTATTACTGTCGTCACATCGTTGCCTTATTCCCACCGCGGATAAATTCGTACATACCGACTTGCCCGACGTATCAGAAACGCTGCAGTGGCTGAAAGCAACCATTTTTACCTCGGCCTGCTTCTCTCTGACTACTTTTTATTGCCGGCATCGGTCCTCGGGTCATTAGTGAGCGTTAAGCAATGCATGAAGCTGTTTGATTGCTCATGTCCATCATACTTTTACAGATCTGTCGGAAGCCACTCAAATGGAGGCGCAAACAACATCCTTGCCTCGCTTGAGCTAAGAGAGCTGCCGCCCCCCTAATCGCGACCTCAACTCAACCAGCTCGAAGACCACGCATGAGCCCTCGTCGTGAGAAAATACGGCCATACACTCGTGGACAACCTTGCAGTCAAACTACCATGTATCTTTGCGGAAGCTTGTCGGTACTACACCCTTCCGCGTGTCGTAAAACGGGAAGGTACGTATATACTCGGCAAAGCGCAGGGCCCGCAGACTAACGCAATGCAGAGCAACAGTGCCGTACCCTCATGCGGAATCCCTGCACGCGGGGTGTCCTCGTGCACTTCTTCCGGCATCCCGGGCCTAGGAAGCAATAGAGTCGGCAGGTGAGGTGCTCGTGAAGCCT
>BPQB01000217.1:0-10863 GCA_019973155.2 Phanerochaete sordida | reverse complement strand
GAGTCGCAGAGTCGAGAGATTAGATGAAATGAGTACTTTAGAGGGTGTCCCAGCGTGAAAGTTGGGAACAAGGGGGGACGCCGTCGCCGCTGCCGCGACGGCGCTCGCGTGTATGCGTACGGTGCGCGCGACATGGACGTTGTTGACAAGCCGCGCGGGGTCACGGTGCCCGCGTTGTGTGGTGGCGCTTGCCCGCGCGTCAAACTGGCATGGCTTCGCGAGACTCGTTTCGATCGCGCGACCTACAAGCATGACTCTGGCAGCCAGGAAAACGACAAATCTCGGCACCCGGAATCTGGCTCGCTCGACTGGCCCAGCACGCGTGTCTCCAGCCATGACTGCGCTTTGCCCGCGCTTTGCCCGCTCCAGGTGCGTTCTCTCCCCTCGCTTCTATCCTCTGTCTGACCAGTCCAGCCGCGTGCGTGCGTCCCATCCTGCCAGGAAACCCCCCACGCCCTGCCTCGAAAACCAAGAAATCACCCTTCCAGCGAGCACGACTCCCAGCCACCCTTGCTCTGCGGAACGCCAAATCTCAAAGCGCATGTACCCAGTTTCTGCCACTCCGCCCACGCAGTACCACAGTCGCGGGGGTTACGACGCCCCTGCCTCTCCTCGTAAGGACGCAGAACGGCTCACTGGCCCTCGCTCGCGGGAATGCCAGATTTTCGCTCAGAATCTCGGAGATGGCGGCCGTGTCTCGACGTGAGGTACGCCGCCTTCTCCGGTCTGTCTCTCTCGCACTCGCTGACCGTCCTGCGGAAGGAATCATCAGCAACACGCTCGGCAGCGGCAAACGGCGAAAAACAACTCACCGGCGACCCTTTGCGTTGGCGGCCGTCTCCGACCCTCGTCCTTCGCGCCCTTTTGGCATCCACGACGGCCCCGCTCGCGGGACGCACAAATCTCGAGCCGGAATGAGGTGCGTCTTCCGTGCGGGCTGCACGCGCCTCGTCGCTGATGCGCCCTGCGTAGTAGGTCTTCTGCGCCCCGCGCGTCGACGACGCGATCGCGGAAAGTCCAGAAATGGCGACGGCGATGGCTCCTGCGTCCCATCTCTGACTTGGCCGCCCGACGCCGCGCGGCGGACGGCGATACGTCGTGTCGGCGCGGTCAAGGCCGGGACGAGCGCGAGGCGACCGCGGGACGGCGAAATCCGTCGTCGAAGCTGGCGCGCGCGCTGGAGGCGAACGGACGACCCGCGGCGGTCCAGCGGTCCTGCGGGACGCTTGACGTGCGCGCACGACAGTCTGCGCGGCGGCCGGGTCGCGGGAACGCCAAAAATCGAGTCGGCGCGCCGGGGCGCGCGGCCGCACGGCGCTGCCTCTCCCGCGCCCTCGGAGCCCCGACGACGTCTCTGCGAGCTGCGGCACGCCCCGCCGCGGCGTTCTACCAAGCCGTTTCGCGCGAATCCGGCGTGGCGCGTCGGCGGCGGCGGGATGTTCGCGCGCGGCGGCCGGCCAGCAAAGGCGAGTCGTGGCATTCTGTCCTCGAGACCGCCTGGTCCTGACTGGGCTGCGTGCAGCGTTGTGCTCTGGACGTCGTCCGCGCTGGTACCGCCTCCGGCGTCGCGTCCACGCCCGCCCGCCGCCGCCCGCACTCTCGTCGACGGACTCACGCCGCGACCACCGCCTCCGCCCTCCGACACCTCTGCAAGCCGAGGGCGCGTGTGCGCTGCATGTGCCCAGGCCCTGGACGCTTCCCCTGACGGTTTCCTGGGCGGCGCCGGCGAATCTTGGCGCGATGAGGCCACGGCCGGATGACGCGAACAGCCTCCGACCCGACTCGGGCGATGCACGCGGCTGCGTCGCCCGACACTTGAAATATGTTGAGCGGCGTGATGCGCGCGCGACGAGAAAAGCAGACGCGGCCGGTGCGCCTTGGCGGGAACTGATGCCCCGTCGGGCGTGCCGCGGCCGTGTTGAGAGAACACCCGCGTCTCAGACAAGGCGCGGCGGCTCGACAGGAGCGTGCTGCTCCTGTGCGTCCGCCGTGAATGGACAGGAGCGTCTTCAGGGAGCGCGGCGTGCGTGAAAGGGTGCCCGCGAGACGGCTGCTTCGCGCGCGCGGGATAAATGAATAGAGGAGCTGCCGTGAAAGCTCGTCGGGAATAAGCCCCCCTGTGAGTGCGTCGCGGCGGACGAACTGAGGCGTGTTTACGATGGGGGAGACCTTGCGCGTTGGGCGGCCGCGAGCATGTCGGGACGGTCCTGATGTGCGAGCGGTTGTGTCGGCGGCGCGAGGAATGTAAGGGATGTGCAGGAGGGTGGCACGCTGTTGAAGGGCGTCGCGCGGGAGTGTTTCGCGAGGCCGGGAGGTTGTAGGGAGCATTGTAGGCACTCGGGATTGTCGTGCAGTGGACTAGAGCAAGGGACGGTCTGAGCAAAAAGTAAGGACGAAATTGCAGGAGCACTTGCTGGCGCTGTCGAGAGCTGCTGGCGGTGTGAGGAAGGGGAGGAGGGCACGGAGACAGCCTGTGCAGGACTGTCTCCCTGCCCTCCGGTGCCCCGAGCATCAAGAAAAAATTCTGAAACACCTATCTCTGTTGCCCCAGAGTCAGTCGTGTCGGCTCCGTAGGCTTCCATCAGGTGGGTCTTCTGTACAGGCAGCTCGTGATGCCCTTGCAACCGGTGCATCGGGCATCAGTGGGCTCATATCAGGCAGGTCTCTCACGCTGTTCAAGATATTGACAGGGAGGAATGGCCCGGCCGACGAGCTTGAGCTCTCATCAGCCACGCCCTTCCTCTCTGTCAATCTCTCCAAATTGCAGACATAACACTGTATTTTACTCTGGCTGTCTACCAGTGCGCCACAGACAGAATCCTGTGCAGGGAAGGCCAAGCCTATGCACCACCACCTGGCGAGAGGGTCCTCGGGGATGTCTCTCCGTCCCGTCTGTTGTCGCGTAGGTGCCCGCGCAACTGCCGTCCGCTAGCGTGACAGGCAACCAATATTCCGCACCGTGGCGGATGCGCGGAAACCCACCGCAGCGGAGCCGGAGCGTGAGATACCGCGGGGCGGCTCCGCGTGATCTCACGCTCCGGCTCCGCTGTCGTACGACAAACGGGGAAGCGAGCTCGCCGCAGATCAACCATCAGAGCCCGCGACTGCTGACCAGCAGCAACTGCGGGGCAAGCGGCACAGCCGGGTTGTGCACAGAGAGGACCTTGCTGGATGTTCACACAGGAGTCGTGTTTGCACTAGGGCTAGTAGGCTTCGAATGCAGCTAGGAAGATTAAGACTGTGTCGGCAAATGTCACGTGGGCAGCGCAGATTGCGCGGCACCGGATGCCACTTGAGTTCTGCACCAAGCATTTGATTGAAGGCTGACATCAGCGAGTGCACAGGCCGCAAAGAGCAGATGGCTTGACTGGATATGCACCATTCAAGTGGGTGAGCTTTCCATGTGAGAAACCACAAGCGAACCTCTGCTCTCGCTGGATTGAGTCGTCAAGATCATCACACGAGGAATGGACGACGCAGCATGGTGTGCGCGTATGCTTCAGCCATAAACCGTCCTAAACGTAGGCGTGAATACCCACAGAGCTCGTGTGCAAGCTGCGAGGGATTTTGACAAGCAGCCATGGCGGGAGAGTCGAAAAGGAAAATGCGCGAGCTTTCGAGATAGCGGGCGCTTTGTTGTCCGGAAACGTGCGGACGCCACGAAGCCTCTGGCAAGCGCCTTGCCCTCGAGCCACCACCTCCACTTTCGACCTCTGGCCCACACCGACTTTGCAGACGACCTCTTACCCCTCAGGCGCCTGTATGTGATTACGCTTTGGCCGAGGATACCGGCAATTAGACTGCGAGGCGCGAGAGTTTGCGGAAATCGGTCGTATGCCGCGAGCGCGAGCATCCAGGCTCGCGCGCGAGTGCGGAGGAGCCAGAGCAGCGGAGACAGGACAGGTGCGTCTCGCGACCATCAGAAGCTGATATGGCGCTGATTTTATGTCTGACGTCGCGTCGGACGGGGCTCTGAGCGCGAATTCGCGCAGATTCGCGGTCTTTCAACCACTGCGCCACTGGCCTTGTCCTCGCACAGCCGTCTGCTCATTCAGGTGCGCCATGCCTCTCATCTTGCGACCCATAGGCGATGAGAGACATTTTTAGATGCTGCTCGGGTGCACAGGCTGTGCAGTTTTCTCAGAAGATGCGCGGAAACGCGTCAGAACGCAGCCGGCACCACCTTCGCCTCCTCCCCTGCCGCAGCCAATCCTGCGTGCCCCGAAGCGTCGGATGGCGACCGCGAGCGCCCATCAAGCGGCGCCACCATCTTACGACACCGCTAGCGTCGTTTCTTTGCCCGCGCGGCGTGCGACGCCGTGGGCTAGGGCGAATGGGGCACGGGCCATGCCCGTTTCCCTTGCGCCCTCGCCTGCCGCCTGGGCACGGAAGCGAGGGACTCGGCGCGGCGAGGACTCCGGAAGCAAGCTTTGAAAGGTGCGTGGGGTCCGGACGGCTGCTCGACGCGTATAAGAAGTGCGCTCGAGCAGCCTGTCTCGGCACCCCAGCTCCTCCTCCTTTCCTCTCCTCCTCTCCTCCTGCATCGTACTTTGCCTCCCCAACAACCTCCCGCATCCCACCACCGTCGCACATCGACCTTCTTTTCCGACTCCCGCCGCCTGCTCGCCTCGCCGCCCCTGCAAACCCCGCCGTTCGCGAGCGTCGGCCGGCGCGCTGCACGCTCGACCACGACTGCGGTATCTCACGACTTAGCAAGTAAGTTTTGATTCGCTTGACTTTCTAGCTTCGTACTTACCTCTCGTTGATTATCAGGTTTCACAATGTTCTCTCTCGCGTTCACTCGCGTTGACCTGCGGCACTGCTGGCTCGGTGCCGTACGGATGTCCGCTCAAGGTAACCTCCCACATAACAAAATCAGCTACGCCACTATTAACTTCGCGTTCATTTGCGTCTTAGCACTGTATGCTGCACGCCAGGTAAGTCCTTCACGTGCAGTCCCTGAACTACCATGCTAATACTGTCCGTACAGCAGCTCGACGCGGTAACACAATGCTTCCAAGGGCCGCGGAAGCCCAGCCTCGACCACGCCGGTAAGTACTCCTGCTTACCACTGTCCGACTGCTGCTTATACTGGCTTACTTGCAGATCCCTCGCCGTCGTGCACGTGTGGACGCGTCCCCACTGGCGTCCGCGCCGCCAGATACCGCCGTCCGCATCGCGTTCGATGCTCGGCACGCAGCGTCGGCGACGCGACACGACGCGTCCCCCGACGCGCCCGTTGCCTTGCCGTGCGCTGCACGATGAGCCCAAGGCCGCGCCCGTCGTCGCGCGTCCGCTCGCTCCCGGCACCCTCTATCGTCGTCGCCGTAGCACCGCCTCATGCCGGCTCAGTTTCGTTGGTAAGTACTCTTCGTTCAGCTATATTGACGTCTCTCTGACCTTTGTATAGGCTTGTCCACGCTGTACGGACGCTTGAACATGCAGTAAGTATCTCTCTTAGTTCGCTATCCTATGCGACTCATGCTAATTATGAGACGTAGGGTAGATGTGCGCGAGGCTTGACCACGCGGTAAGTCACCACTTAGGTCACTATCCTATACGACTCGTGCTAATTATGAGACGTAGGGTAGATGTGCGCGAGGGTATGGCCGTCGTTATGGGCCAGCTCACGCTATATGAAGGTTTGAACAGACGGTAAGTACGTCGCTATTTCTCTGTTATATACGACCCATGCTCATTATGAGACGTAGGGTAGGTGTGTGAGGCCTACCTTGGGTCTTCTGGGCTAGCTCACGCTATACGAACGCTTGTACACGCGGTAAGTACAAGGTGCTGTCTCCGTTTCATGTAGAAATTGTGCTGAGATGAGACGTAGGGTAGATATGCGCGGGCTAGCTAGTGCTATAGCATGGACGATCCGGCACGAGGTAAGTACGTCTCGTTCACATATAAAACATGTGCTAATTATGAGACGTAGGGTAGATGTGTGCGGGGCATCAACGTCACCGCGATAGTACTAATATGGTACCATGGCACGGTCTACGTCTGGCTCCCTCAAACCTCTCGAAATGTACGTACAAACCCTCGTAGGCAATCACTACCGTCACACACATGCTTACTGAATCGCATTCTTGCAGACGGCTCTACTACTTTGAAGACGTTTCGTACCAGCCACGGTAAGTATGACGTACGTCTGACACCGATGGCCTTTATACACTAATACCGACCTCTCGACTTTAGATAGCTCTCCTTCGATGCGCGAAGCGGCACCTGCTGTCGGCGCACGGTCAGTAGCACAGGCACGTCCGGGGTCCGCCTCGATAGAACAATCAGCACAAGGTAAGCACCCCACAACGTAGTGTACATTCTTGGTAGTAACTCGTTAACTCGTGCTTATTAGAAGTTAATGCAGCCGTCCGATTCCCTCAAAGCTCTCGAAATGTACAGGTGAGTCACGTCAGTACCTGTCTCAAACCTTTCGAGGATGCTTCTCCATTGACATGACTAACTGTAGCTATCCTGTAGATCGCTATGCATCGCTGTAGCCCCGCTGTGCAGCTCAGTGAACGGCGATGCAGACGCCGGATCGACCCGCCGCGTTCTTACTTCGTGGGCGGTCGGTGCTCAACCCCGGGCGTCGTCAAGCCTCCAAGCAAGTCCGGTATGTTTGCTTCGACGTCTTCATATACAGATTATCTCATTACAGCTCTCGCCGTGAAGGTGTCCACGTCGCGAAAGCGCACGCCCTGCCCCTCTGCCCGTCAATCGAGCCGCCGACGCCGTTGTATACATTACAGCTACCGGACGACATGCCCCGCCAACACGACGAGGCCGCCCGCGCGGCGTTCGTCGTCAAGACAGGATCGTTGAGCGGGCACGGTATTTCGTAGGAAAAGTAACACAATGGAGTAGAGTATACTTAGAGTAATTACACTGACTAAATGAGATTTCCGTTGGCGTCGTCGCCATGCTCCCAGGCATCGGCGTCGGCGCTGACTCGTTCGGCGCGCTCGCCGTGCCGCTGGGTACGTTCTCCCGACTCTCGGTACCTCGCTGTCGTACTGACCCCTGCGGCCCTGCAGGATCGTCGCCTGCGTCGCCACTAGCAGCTCCCGCGATCGCGTGCGCTGTGTGAGGTGTCGTGAACGCATGGCTGTGCTGCCGCTGCCGCCTCTCGGGTCCGTGGATTCCGCAACCGGTGGCGGCTGGCCTCTTTGATAAGGTAAGTCTAGAGTGCGCGTCAGTAAGCTATTCGTCTGACATTTGCCAATAGCCCTGCTCCCGGCCCTGTCCGCCACACACCGTACGCCCCTCGCCGACGCGTCCCAATCACCTGCCGCTAACGTCGGGCTGCGCCAAGGGCCGCAGGCTGCCCTCGGGGCTGCGCCTCGGCCTTCGTTCGTCGAGCTCGGCACTTGCTGCTGTCGCGCAGCAAGGGCGCGGTCGGTCATCGCGTCCATCGGCGTCATGCTGGCCCCACCGTAGTCGTACACCTCGGCACGCCGCGCTATTGGTCGGGCGTGCCTTTCTCGTCGCGTCAATTCGGTGGGTTTCGCGTGTCTCGTATTCGCACCGCTGACGTCGTGCGTTGGTAGACGTTCGGCCCCGCGCCCCCGCTGGTCCCCAAAGTGGTGGCGGCGGCGTCGATCACAACTTCTTGGATGCTGTGTTGGCACGCCCTCGAGGCTATCAAGGTAAGTAATCTTCTTCATTCAGCATAAGGGCCCAATGGAATATATTAATCAATGTATGTACAGGCTCCCGGAGACTTACCGCGAGGGCCGTCTACGCTCGCCATTGTCGTCCCCGGCACGCTCGACGACCCTTCGACTACTTTGGTACGCTCTCTTCAATCTCCACGCCGTCCTGTCATCGTGCTGATGCTATCGAGTTAGCACGTCAACGCCAAATTTTACATCGCGTCACTCACCTACGTCGTGGGCTGCCCCATCGTCACCGCCCGCGCTACGTACGATCGTTCGTGCTTTCTGGGCTGACGCGCCCCGCTTGGTACGCCGCCGTCCCGTCATACCCCTCTCTTGCTCACGCGGTTCGTCTAGCCACCACGCTCGACGGGTCACCCGCCAACGTTCGGCGGTCGCTCGTCCCCGAGCGCCGCTTGCGGTCGACACAAGCCGCAACCGCACCGTGCCGCTCAAGCGCTGCGCTGTGCAATGCACACGCGCACGCCGCGCCCATTCGACCCCCGCGTTCTGTGCCAGTTTGCGCGATCTCCATGGTCGGATTCTTCGCCTCGCGGCCGCCAGAGGCGAGCGTGAGGAGAGACCTTTGCCTGGGTGCTGGCATCGTCGCCGGAGCACTCGCGACGGCGGGCATACGGGGACTGCCTGACGGAGTGCGGCGGACGCAGTACGTTCTCCTCTCCTTCACCTCGCGGTCTCGCTGACGCCCTTGCGAGCAGTCCCTCCCCGAATGTGTCCCAGAGCGCTGCGCTGATATTCTGCCATTTATATTGCTGGTGCGTCGTCCGCTCCGTTCTCTTCGTCGTGGCAGCCGTCGAGCTGCGCGGCTCTCGCGTTGGCCCCCACGGAGAGCCAGCCGCTGGTGGCGAACCGTTGTCATGCGGCGCATGCGCTGGGCGAGGCCTCTTCGCGCGGGCAGTACCGGGCGGCGTTCAGCAGTCCCGTCGGCTGGCTGATGGCTGGACGCAGTCGGGGTGTCTTGCCGATAGCCTTGGCGCGCGTGCCGACGCAGCTGGAGGCTGCTGCCGCGCCGGACCTCCAGCCCTCGCAGCCGGTATTAGCTTTCGGCGCGACCTTTCATCTCTCCAGCTTCGGTTTTCTATCGCTGCGCTCGCTAACACAATCTCGTCAGCGTCCACGCGCGAACTCGCAGGACGGCAGGCCGCTCACCATTGGGCACGTTCGCGCAGAGCGCCGCCGAGACTTTGCCGCGCGATTACTCGCGCGACCCGATGTCGCGCACACGGCGGGCGGCTCGAGATTCTTCCCCAGTGACCCCGGTTCGTGCTCGCCGCTGTTGCAGCCTGTCCGCAAGCGTGCGTTGGGTGGCAGACAGCTGCGCTCGCGGGCTCGTTTGGATGGAGTGCGCGGCGTCGGCTCGGCGTCCGCCGCGCGAGCGCTCTTAAGCCGCGGGTGTTGGAGCTGACCGCGCGGTGAGCAGGTGCTAAGCGCGGCCTCGGATGGTAGGGAGGTGCTGCCGTTCGGTCGGGCACGGCCGCTTTGGCTTGCCGATGGGTTGGGAAGCGCACTCGGGCTTTCTCCGAGTGCATCGCGCGCAAGGCGTTCGGCGCACCGTTTGACGTGGAGAGCGGCGGCGGGCAGTGGAGGCGGCACGTGTGGCGGGAGCGGAATGCGCTTTGCGCGTTTCCTGAGATGGAAGCGGGGAGCGGGCGCGACGGGGGTGGACGGGCGACGCCAGGGCATCGCGGTAAAGGTTGAGCGAAGCCGTTTGCGGTAGTGGCGGACTCCGGGCAGGTGGTGGACGGCGTGCGCGAGCGCGCGGGGCCTAAGGAAGCGACCGGGACGTTGTGGATGGCGAGCAACACGCGTCGGGCGCGAGACTCTGGCCATGATCTTGAGTTTCGGGCGCTGGCCGGGGCAAGTGAAGGCGGTGAGGTGGGCGTTGGATTGGAGTCGGGGTGGCAGAGGTGGGTCGGCGTCGACGCTGTCTGCAGCATCGGCAGCGCCGCGGTCAGCGAGCTCTGCACGGAGGCAGAGCTGAGCACGCACCTTGTCCGCCGTCTCGCGCGTCTCTCCGCGCTCTCGCTCTCGTCCAGCGCAGCTCGCCTCCGGGACCCTTGGGATCGTCGTGCACTGCGTCGATTCGCGCCGAGGAAGTCGGAAAGGGCCGCACTGCGCAGCGAGCCGTCGAAGCGGTGCGGTGAATAGAGCGGCGGGCGTCGTTCCGCGCGGCCGTTGAGCATGTCGCGGCCGAGGTCGAAGTGGTGAAGGTGACCGTCGAAGCTGGGAGCGCAAAGCGCGCGCGAGCGTGGAAGGCGCCAAGGGCTCGGCAAAATGACAACCACCCCAACCGAGTCTCACGCTCGCAGGAGACTCACCGTTGAATTCGAGGCTCGCGGCGATGAGCTCCATCGTCACCACCAGCCTCACGCCGCCCGCGTGAGTAATGTTTACCAAAATTTATTGCAAGGGTATCGATACATCTTTGCGCGAGATATGCATGAGCGGGTCGTAGTGATACTGCGTGGCGTGATAATAAGCATGGGCTGGCACGAGCGCGGGCGGACGGCGACACATTTATCGCGCACGCTTCTCGAACGCAAAGGCGATGTAGATGTCTAATGGCGGCGGGTCAGCAGCCGCGCGAGGGATGGCACCGAAATGCACTCACTCGCAGCTTCCCACTGGTCCTCGTCCATCTGGCTCTCGCCATTCGCGTCGACGACCTTCATGTGCTGCAGCATCGGGCCGTACTCGGGGTGCTCTTCGTTTTCGGCGTAGACCTCGTGAAATTCTTTTTCGTAGATGAGGTCCAAGTCGTACTCGGCGGCGAGTCTGCGGGCGCGTGAGTCAGCGATGATACACGCGCCACTGCGAGGGCAGCGTACTTTACAAAGTTGTCCCAGTGCACAACGTACTCGGGGACGTCCTCGACGGCGTCCTTGAGGTAGAACCAGTAGCGGTGGCCGTAGAGCGGCCGTTCGTCGTGCTGCTCGAAGCGGATCTTGTACACCTTGTTCCCGAACTCGAGCTCCTTGGCGTCCTCGGGGATCGCGTCGAGGCGTTCCCTGCACACAGACGCGTGAGCCTCCGACGCACCACGGACCGCGGCACACGACTCACAACAGCCAGCGCCCGTTGGGCACGGTGCCGATGAAGCGGCCGCCGGGCTTCATCCACTCGGCGACGTTCGTGAGCATCGTGCGCACCTTGTCCTCGCTCTCGAACGCGTAGTGCA
>BPQB01000216.1:0-10954 GCA_019973155.2 Phanerochaete sordida | reverse complement strand
CTCTCGAAATCACGCAGAATCGTTTGCCATCTCATAGTTATCATGTAGTGCGAATCGCGTAGCAGTTTTGTCTAACATATTTACCGTCCGCCGCTCCACCGTCCGGCGGCGGCGGTTGCCTATCGCGAGTTACGTCACGAGTCACACAAGGCGGGTTGCTCGTCACAAAGCGTCACGGCCGCGGCCGTGGTTGCTACCATACACTCGTCTACAGTATGTTTCTTTCTGGCATCATATGTCAAAAAAACAAAGTTGTAGAAAGCATGAAAACTAACATATCTGTGGCAGAATGAACCCCTCCTGATCAAAACTGAGCCGGCTATTCACAAAATACTCGCCGGGAGCCGGCGATGAAGCAGTTTGGCGCCCTTATGCCACCAAGCCTGGTACTTGCCCAAAACGGAAATAAGCGCCATAAGCGAGAATTTGGCTGGCAGGGGTATTCCAGCTGTTCCTCTGCTCCATCCAGGGGTTGGAGCATGGGGCAAAGTGGTAGATACAGTAGCTAGCAGGTATTGTAGTACTATCCCTCATTTGTGGGGGTGCCCCAGGGGATGCGAATATATTACGGAATTAACTCGAATTTCGACGGATTTCAAATGCGTGCACTGGGGCACCCTTGGGCCTTCAATGGGGTGTGGGCACAGTACAGCGCGTTGGATAGGTACTATAATATGGGGAAAACCCATATGGAGAGTCCCAGATCCATCCGAGAGCCCAGCAATATCCTGGGAATTATGCGGGAATTTAGGGGAATTAATGCGCCAGGGACAGGGGCTTCCATACCTTCCTCATCGCGTCCCTGACGCGTCGGACGCGTTGTTTACGTGTCAATGGTATGTAGCACCATGGGAAAGGTGTTTTGACGCGTGAAACACGTAGGGGAATCTATACAGGGGGTCAAAACCCTTCAAAATCGCGTTCAGGGGGCATTCCCCAGGCTCCTGCAGCTGCCACAGCGGTCCAATCCTGCTGGGGCTGCGTCATGATGTGTGTGGTAGCCGTTGAACACTATATCCAACGTCTCAAAGCTTTAGAATGGTGGTAACATACTGTTCCTGGCTCTTGAATGCGCATTTTGGGGCACTTTGGGCCAAAAACACCATATATGCAGCTACCCAGAAGGATCCACATAGTATTGGATCAATTCCTGCTACATACGGGGCCTACACATATGTACCAACATGTTTGAGATGTCCGGAACTGTCCTTCTATTCTACAGCAGCCAGGCACATGCATGCTTTCACTTTGGTGTTCTGAAGTGCCCAGAAGCAAACCCAAGGCCACTTTTCGCTTTTGCAGGTATGTACCTCGACCATTTCTCCACCGATTCATCTGCAAATCTGTACTCCCCTGTTTCCATGGGCTGCGAATCGATCTGGGATACAGCGCCCGCGCCATTCCCAACGGTTGCGCTGCGATCCGGGCGATTTCGTCGAAATCAGCCAAAAAGCGCCCGTGGGAAACGACCAGATCTGGAGGATCGCATGGGAACGGAGGCGGGGGATGCAAAAGCAAGTATGCAGGGCAGTTTCTACATCTAATGCGATAAGAATCCAGGTGCGTGCCCCTGGATATTCACACTTTTTTTTGGCAGATCCTCGCAGGTCCCCTACCACTTTCCTGCCGCCCCTTGGCCCCCAAATCTCTCATCTAGCTTCTGTAAGGGTTACATAACCCTTTGGCATAGCTGGAAAGGGTTCAAAACCGGTGGAAAGGATTGCAGGCCGCTTCCAGGCCCAGAAAAATCGAAATCAAATATAATCAATCATTTACTATATTACACAGCGGTCAAATGGGCTCTTAATCTTCCTCCTATACTGTGTATACATAGTAAATACCATACTACATAGTCTAGAGGCCAAAGGGTGCCAGGGGAGCGAGGGGAAGCAGCAGAAATGGGCCCCAGAAGCGAAATTGATGCCCATGACCGCATTTGGCGCTTCCCGGACAAGTACCCGGTTGGCCCGGTCAGGGTCTCCTTTGTGGCACTGATGCGCTGATGGCGGGACCGGGAGGGCGCACCAAAGCCGCAAAGACTCGGCTCCCCGCCGTTCTTTTGTGAATAACTCTTTCCCTGTTCATTCCTGGCCATTCTCCTTTTGGAATATGTCATTTCGCTATGTTGCGCAGCTTTCCAGGCACTTTCAAAATTAGGCGCCCAAAACGCGCGGTGCAGGCCTACCCCAGCCAATAAATCAATGAATTATTGCGCTATTTTCCACCATTGGCCGGCTTATCCAGCACATATTTGAGCTACCCTATGCCTAATCTATCATGGGATGCCAGAGAAATGATGTGCAGCAAGTCCTGCCTTATGATGTATCAGGACTGGTAGAATGGGCTGGCAGATGATACATCAGGAGGGGCCCAAAGGGTGTTACTAATGCTGAATGTAGTCAGACAACTCCGAACGTATGTACAAAATGCGACGGGTTTCGCTGGGAATAGCCATGTACGTGTCTGCAATATCAGTATTGCCACAAAGCATCTTCGCCATCGACACCACCTCGCCATCAGACATGTTGACTTCAGCAAAGATCTTTTTCAAAGCGCCACCACGGCGTACAGGGGAGGGGACAAGTTGTGAGGTTGACGCAGAGTCCACCCAGCTCTCTTTGAGGCCCTTGATCGCATGGGCAATGCTGAAGACAGCGTCAGGGCCTGAGCGACAGCGCTTCTTCGCTGACTGCATAAAAGGGGGAGAGGTTGTTGCGGCACGTTTCAACTTCAGCAGAGCATTGTCCTAGTAGGTTTGGTTACAGTAGTTAGCCTGAGAGCAGTACAATCAACATACCTCGCTGTCGTCAAACTTGGACGATGTCTCTTCATCCTCAGAGGACTCTGCATGGAGAGGTTCAGCAGCAGCAGCAGGCTGCTCGTCTTCAGCTGCTCTCGTGCCGGGCGCGAAGGCATTCTCACCATTGGCCATGCCGTCCACGATGAGAGTCTTCATGTTCTCGTAGTAGGGGAACTTCTTGCCCCGCCATGCAGAGGCTTTTGGATGAGCCTGTATTCATGTCAATAATACGATGTATGCGAGAACTATTGTTGCACACCTTGATGTACCTATCCCAGACGTCATCCAATGCCTCCACACACTCCTTCTCCTCGTTCCAGCCAAAGCCGGATTGCTGCAGCAGCGTCTCGATGATGCAGAAATCGCCCTTAATCAGGAGCAAGAACAGAGTTTGAGTAGGGCATAGAAGCAACAGAAGGTGACGTACGCTGGCAAAACGCCTCTGACAGGCTTCCTTGTTCTTGGAAGCGCCGCCGTCATCAGTTTCCGTGCTGGCACAGGCTTGGATGCAGTGCTCCCAGGCTGTAGTCTTCCAGCCGCTATCAGACTGCAGCCCATCATCTTGGGCCTTCCGAAGGGCCTTCAGAAGGATGTTGTCGGAGCGGTGGGACCAGTTCACGTGAGGTTCACGGGCTCGAGGGGGCATGGTGTGCACAACCGCGGAGGCATGCGTGCGCACGCAGAATTAGCGGACTGTTTGTCTTTGTTTACAGGTAAAATAAGACAGGGCAGCCGAACACTTGCCCTCTTACAATAAAATGAAGGGACATCTTATCTAAGATAAAGGCCCCTAAGAGGCCCTTATCCGTGCAGCCGAACGGACCCTTAGGTCCCCTCTTATCCGCTCAAAGGACAAGACCCCCTTACGTTCAGAAAGTATGCCCAAAACTTTGACGGCTACCCGCGAGGTGGTAGTCTTACAGCCGTTTGCATATTGACACCCAGTGAGAAACGCGTCTACCGAGACAGACCCAGATAGACTCCGCTCGACTCTGTAGATTTCAGTAGCTAATTCGGACTGTGGTGTACCCTGATATTTGCGACATTTTATTTTCGTGCAAATTCTATCTACCTCTATCCACCAACCTCGCCCGTGCCGTTGTACCTGCATCTACTCGAATGTACATATCAATAAAAACCAGAATATACCCAGGTCTACTGTGCTCGACGGCGCCCAGGAACTACTGTCAGATTAGCCGCTGGTCAACTCGCGCGCGCGCGCATCGCCGTTCCCAGCGCGCAACTCGAAGCCTGCGTGACGGGGTTTGGTTAGTAGTGTAGCGAATGCAGCCACGCAATGTATCAACTTACTAAACACGCTCGGCGCTGTTCTTCTGCCGCTTCCGCTTCTAGATGTAGAGGTTAGCTACGAGACCTCTTGACGAGCAAGCCCTGACTTACCTCCTTTGCGGTGAGGTTATTGAATACCTGTGAGAGTCAAGGTAAAATCATCAGCAAAATACAAGAAAGTGTCTGCAGGGTACATACCTTCTTCTCGGCCTGCTTCAAGGTCTTCCAGTGAGCCTCGAAGGCCGACACGTCTTCGGTGAGGTTCTCCGCCAGCCACGCGTCGCGATAGTAAGTCCTACGACAGAAGTTAGTGTATGTCAAGCCTGTGTATGTGTATGTGACTCTTTCTCCAGTCACATTCACTGGTATGTCGTGGGTGTTAGCCGCTGCCGCTGCGTTCCCTGCTGACGTTGTGTCGACTGTATGAGCTACAGTCAGTGTGGGAGTGCTCGATGAGCTGGCTGTGGAGACTGACTCAGCACGCGCCAAGTCAGGAACGTCACCTGCGTGACCCGCCATATTGGTAGTGGTTACCGCGAGCGCGCTCTCCGAGTTTTGTAGAGCAGCGGCATCCTCGTTCGCTGTCAAGCTATTGGAGCTGGTGCCAGGGATAGGAGTGACAGACGCAGAAGGGGATGGTGGTGTCAATGAAGGAGCTCGGTCCATGTCAGAAGAGTTGGTCGGCATAATACTGGTAGCTATGAAGCTGACTGGCGGATTGGCGTTCACATTGGGGAGTCCGGCCGTTGACTGTGTCACTGCGAGACTGATCAGTGACCTGAGTAAGCGTTACAGCAGGCTCGAAGGTGCTGGCACTCACATTGTGTTCGCATTCCCGCCCTCGATCAGGACTCCAAGCTTCGCCTTCTTCGCAGCGCAGCGAGCTTTTGCAGTCACGATAGGCGCGGAACACTTGTTTGAGCCCTCGGAAGAAGCATCATCGGACTTGCTGAAGGGAGCGAGCCAGGTGCAGCGTTCTCGTTGGCGTTGTTGGCAACATCTGTGTCGGTCAGCTGAGTGTCATGACCGCCAACAGGAGGTGCCTGCAGAATGGCGCTCGCTGCACGAGACTCGGATTTGATGCGACACGGCGAGGGGACGGGCTTTGAGGTGGCCCAAAACTTGGGCCAAGTGTGATGCTGGCGGTAGTGCAAGTAGCATTCAATGGCGAGCTGCTTGGCCTCCCAGTCATCTTCACAATCTGCAATCTCAGGGTGCTTGGCATAGAGAATGGCAAAGACGGTTTGGCAATGGCTTTCCTGAGCGTGCGTAGCCCATCGAGCAGGCGGCGGAATGTTGCGCGACACATCAACTTTGATGAAGCCATGCTTGAGCATCTTAGTGACCCGCATGATCTCTTCGGACTTGTATGGGGAGCCGTCGTAGTGCTCGAGGATGTCACAGATATTCTTGTATTCACCTTTAGATTTGTCAGTGTCACCTTCAGTAGGGTTGGTACTTCCGTGAAGCTTGGCCTTGCAGAAGTTGAAGAAGCTCTTCTTCTTGAAGAACTTGACGGCCTTGTACTTGTTCGGGTCGAGAGCGCAGCGCGTGGCAGGTGCTCTGACCGCTCCAGCAGCAGGTGCCTGACCAGCAACAGTGGCTGCAATGCCGTGTAGGTGAGTCCTGAGTGAGGTAAATGAGTCCACTGTGGCATCTATGGTGCAGAATAGCTTACAAAAGCATGCCAACGACCTCTGTCAGCTTTGTGACTTGTTTGCTATAACTGATAGCCAAATTAAGCTCATTCCGAGCATTGCAGGGTACATGAACACACCTGATTGCTGCCAGCTGACACTGGATAGCCCTCGCAACATTACGATTTCTGAATGAAATGAATAATCGTTCTTACACCCAGGACTTTGGAGGGTTTTCTGCACCGGAACGGATTTCTGCCCAATGCGTGGGAACTTCCTGGCTTACTTCAATACAAACATTTCAGGCTCCGCTTCAATCCATTAGAAAATTTGTATTGAAACTTGTCAGATTTATTTAGCCTCATGCACTCACTATGCAGTCTTCATAATGGGCTGATGTATAGTTCAGACATCCCTCTACACTATGGTAACACTCCTGTAATGACCTTGCTCACTGTACACCAGTACAGAGCAGAGTAACTATGGGCGCTTGCATGGCCACCAATGCAGGCCAGCCAATGAGCTTCCTCAAAAGTGGCCACATCAAGATGATGACTATACCAACTTGTAGAGCTCAGTGAGAGGATTCCAGTGATGTATAAAAGTTGTTTATACTAATTGTCCAAAGCTATGATAATGTGGCACAAAGTTTGCAACTAGGCGCTCAACAGGCGCTCAGCCAAACTTTGGCAACAAGTGCCAGTACCGCGCTTTGCAAAGGCCTTGGGCATCTTGAATCTATACAAAGCATATGTAGAGGCTATGATAGAGTGAGCTAAACACACTCTACTCAGCTTAGAGGGCAGATTGGCAGGATATACAATTGTAATATATTTTCCGAAGGTCTGCGCATTCTCGGCTTGAAACACAGTAACATTGCATTACTGCTATCTTGAACATATGTATAGGAGTGCAATGTAATATAAATGCATTTATGTGGGATTTATTGAGAGTCTATGCCTGCTACAATTGCCAAAATGGGCAAAACTGTGAATCTGAGGTCTTTTCCGCAGTTATCAAATCATGTTCCATATATGGCAAGTACCATCATTCTCAGGCCCATCTATACACCCTATAGCAGGCCTCAGAATAGTTTCAGATTTTCCGGAATTTTATCTAGGCCTAGGAGGCTGTATACACTTCTGGACAAGCCAATAAATGCTGAGCGCTCTGGAGCTCAAGCGCTCAATGCTTACGATCTGGATTTACGTACGCGAAAATCCCACCTGTCAAGGGGTGGATTTTCGCGTACCTAAAATTACTTCGTCAGCAATAATGGCCAAAACATGAATAAAACAGCGTTGAACGTGTTTTTGGCGTTTCTTTTCGTGTTTTGAGCAATGCAACACCCTTTGACACGTCTGTATAGACTTTCAGCATGTTTGATGGCATCAATCACGTGCATATCACGTGCATATCATGTGCTCTGGCCCATGCACACCTCTTTGGCCTCAAAGGACTCTGTAGCTTCGAATAAATTCCAGTAAATTCCGAAAATATTTGTGGACCCTTAGCACATGCTTTGTATAGATATAGTGGCTCAGATAGGCGCTCCGACCCAAGTCCTGTGTCAACAATATGCTAGATACATGTTTTCATGCAAGATAGAGCTAGTATGAAGTGAATAATAGCCTTGGTGCCATAATAATGTACTGCTGCCACTTGGCACACCAGAGTAACTGCCTCCTGATATTCCTCTGGCCAAAAGATAACACACATGAAGCGAGTAATAGCAATAGTGGTACAATGCATTAATGTTCCTTGTCACACCAGACTAAGCGTCTTCTGGCATTCACTGGACAGCCACATCTTTGGCACCCTGTTACAAGCTGTTGTTGTACAAACAAGTCTTCTAATGTATGTACCATGTTATCATTTGTAACAGGCTTCTGGTAGGTGCAAGGCACTCTATATTTTAAGCCTAATGTTTATGCTACTGAGTATCTACTATTTGTTTTGTTTTGTACACGTACATTACTTGGACTATCATAAGGCCTTCATATTATTCTTTGTAACCTGCACACTGACAATCTACATCAAGGAGATTGCAAGAGCTAAGCATCTGACACGATAAGGGGGGAGAAGGATTTGTGGTATCTTAAACATGTTTCTGCATAGTATCACATTGGTTAACCAGAGGTGCATTTATAGAGGATGATCACCCTTATAGCTGTTCTAATATCCAGTGCATGGCAAGGGTAGCGTATCCTTTTGGCGGTGTCATAGAGGGGTGTTGGGGGGCTGGGGTAGAGGTATACATACTGGCACACCTGCGCACCTGAACCACCCCTTATTGCGCTCGTTAAACATGGCACCTTTTGCTAAGCAGTACCACTTGATTCCGTATTTGGATTTCTTGATGATCCCTGGGCCACATATTGTCTTCCAAGCTATACATATGGGTTGCAACATATGCAGCGGATTATTAAAAACCATTACAGCGAATTTACAGAATTTATTACATTATTGGCCAACATAAGCTTGATGAGTGCTAGTTAAACCTATGACGTGCACATGCGCGTGGCCTTTGAGTCAAGGCCCTGGGCTGGGACATTGATTGACTATACAGTTTTGAGTTCCACCACGTGGCATGCCTGCAGCGCTTGCAAAAAGTGTTGTGCCTGTGCGAGCAAGAGCATACAGCCGCCTTGGGCTTGAGACCATGGCGAAGGGCAGCAGTATTGTGTCTGCTGCAAAGAAAACCATACAGAGTCTCAAGTGCAAGGCATCTAATATCTCTACTAAGAGTAAGGATGTTGCCAAGAAGCTTCGCCCTCAAAGAAGTAGCTCCCCAACCTCTTCTGACGACACTTCCATTGCTACGAGCCATGTGCCGCTGACCACTCCAGACCATGGCAGTGACTGTCACAGCATCTCGTAGATGTCCTAGGCCTCACGGTGTTCTACAGTTGAAGACATTTCTGGGGATGAAGACCACAATGATATCATTGAGATGGATGCACCTGAAGTAGATGAAGAGAAGGAGCTTGGTGAGTGTAACAAACATACACAACACTCAGAGAACACCCACCTAGCCAATGTGGATAACAGCAAAGATGAAGAAGAAGCGGAGGTCAGCATTCTAAGCCTTTTTCAAGGCCAAAGTTGAAATCATCAAGCAAGAGGGCTGTTGCGCTCACCGGTTCCACTGCACAGCACCTGGCTGCAAAGGTTATGCTAAGCGCTGGCTCGAAAAGGCCGATCGCACATCAACAAGCAGTCTTTGCAATCACTTGAAGACTTGCGTTCTCTGAGGTAACGGTACCAAGGGCAGCGACACTATGGCTCTTGAGTATGCCCTCGCACACTACGCCGACGCTCTAGAGGCCCGTCTGCTGCTTAAGCAATACCTACGGACAAGCAAGCTTATATCAGTGTTTGTGCAAATGGAGAAGGGGAAGGTGAGGTACTCAACACCACAGTTAACTTTGATAGAGACACGGTTCATCTTGCCTGTGCCGTTGACATTCTGTGTCTTGCTAGTTGTACTGATGCTGTATATAGGGCTAAAGTTGTGCGCTGGGTTGTGGAGGACAAATGGCCCTACAACATTGTCAAAGACTGTGGCTTTCTGAAGCTATGAAGACTGGAAGACCATAATACTACATACAGTCACCCTTGACCATTTTGCATGATGCCAAGAAGGTCTTTGCACGTATTTGTGGTTGCATTGCGCAAATGCTGCATGTACATGTACATATTTAGCGTTAGTTGAAGGCTATACAGCAGTTCACTGACGTACCTGCAGGATTTTGACGGCAAGCTTAACTTCACCGTCGACGCATAGACTTCTCTGAACCACAAGGCCCTTATGGCGTTTTCCGTGCACTTGCATCACGAGGGAACACCATTGAGCTTTCTGCTGGATGTTGTCGAGATAGCAGAGTTGCACACGGGTGAGGCATTAGCTGACGCATTTGTCAAGATCCTCAACCACTTCGGTATCAAGAAGAAAGTGAGCATGCTCTTTGCAATTGTGGAGCAAACATAATACTCACAGTAAGCTTTCAGTTACTTGCTGTGGCCGCAGATAACGCAGTGTTGAAACCATGATCAATGCGCTGCAGAATCACGTCAAGTTGTTCTCTGAAACTGCAAACCGCAGGCGCTGCTTTGCCCACATTGTCAACCTGTGCGCAAAGAGTGTGCTTCAACCATTTGACGTTGAGACAAAGAAGAAGGACGAGATGCTGGACAAGGCAGAGCAGATATTGCAGGAGTTGGCCGAGGGGCTAGAGCTTGAGAATCATGGTGGAGACCAGTATTTGGGGCTGGACAAAGAAGAAGACAGGAAGGACGATAGTGCTAATGGTCTTGTTAACGAGCTACTGGCGTTGGCAGAGGCTGAGCAGGCGGATTTGCTCAAAAAAGTCTATCCCACCAAGATGATATTAGTCAAGGTCAGTAGTACATGTTGGTTATCACGCACCCCTCATCCCTGACTGCCTTATCCTCCTCACAACTCCATAAAGTCACCTTCTCCATCATCAGTGATCTTCTTTGCACATGCATTTATGAGACATTTAGACTTGCAACACTGCTGCTTCTGTCATTTCATAATAACTGCCCCCAGAGGAGATTAATAGATTTCAAACAAATTCTTGAAAACAGCCTGCTTTTATTTTCCTGATTGTGTGTGTAGATTTGGATTTAATGTATTGTAAAGAGCAATGTAAGTGAAAGAGAAGAAATCGTACCCGCCGAGCGCTATGCGCTACGGCCCACTCTGAGCAAGTCCAAAAAAGGGGCACTGGCGAGGAGATTGGCTGGCATGGTGGGCATGGTCATTTGCTTCAGATTGTAGGGAGTTCTCTTGTTAGATACACAGCTGGAGCAGTCAACGCAGGAGTTGTACACACAGTGACAGCTTGAAAGTTGTTTTCCCAGCCTCCAGCAAACACTGCTTTACCGTCAAAAGCGATTCCTGAAATTTATCAGCACGGGCCGCATTGCCCAAATAAAATTGGGCACCTACCTCTGGTAGGCGTCGAGCAGCTGGCACTCACTGATCTGCCCAGTAATTAAGATGAATATCACTCCCCCTATGTCAAGATATGAAGCGGGAACGGAACCCGCTATCTGCCACATGCTTGCAAATAACTACATCTGGAAAAACCCCATATGTTAATTAGTTGTGTTCCAAAGATCATTCAATGTGAATTGCTCTATTGGACATTTTGAAGCCTAATTTACAATTAAATGGCCTTTCCTGATGCTTTTGTCCTAT
>BPQB01000215.1:0-11062 GCA_019973155.2 Phanerochaete sordida | reverse complement strand
TTAAGCGATTCCTCGAGGACGCCCTCGCCAAGGGCTACGTTGTCCCGAGCAAGTCTCCAATCGCGTCTCCTGTCTTCTTCATCAAGAAGAAGGACGGCAAACTCCGCTTCGTCCAGGACTACCGGAAGCTCAACGACATCACTGTGAAGAACCGCTACCCGCTACCCTTGGCAGCCGACACCATCAACAAGCTGCAAGGCGCCAAGATCTTCACCAAGTTCGATGTCCGTTGGGGCTACAACAACGTCCGGATTAAGGAAGGCGATGAATGGAAAGCCGCCTTTGTCACTAATCAAGGCCTGTTCGAGCCGCGCGTCATGTACTTCGGCCTCTGCAACAGCCCTGCGACATTCTAGGCGCTTATGAACCACGTCTTTGCCAACCTCATTGCTGCAGGCAAGGTTGCGGTCTACCTCGACGACATCCTCATCTGGTCCAACGACATCGCCTCCCATCGCAAGATCGTCCACGAAGTCCTCGAGCGTCTCGCGCAGTACAACTTGTATCTCCGTCCTGAGAAATGCGAATTCGAGCGCGACGAGATCGAGTACCTCGGGCTCCTGATCCGCGAAGGACAGGTCGGCATGGACCCAGCCAAGGTTAAGGCGGTTACGGAGTGGCCCACACCCAAGAACCTCAAAGACGTTCGAGGCTTCGTCGGGTTCGCCAACTTCTACCGTCGCTTCATCAAGGACTTCTCTAAGATCTGTCGCCCTCTACACGATCTGACAAAGAAGGACGTACCGTTTAATTGGGGCTCCGCTCAGGCGGACGCTTTCGAGACACTCAAGCGCGCGTTTACGGCTCAGCCCGTGCTCGCCATGTGGAACATCGACTATCCAACTAGGATAGAGACCGATGCCTCTGGCTACGCCACTGGGGGAGTTATCGCCCAGCTGGATCCGAACGACAAGCTCTGGCATCCAATCGCATTCCGCTCTCAGACGATGAGTCCTGCCGAGCGCAACTACGAGATCTGGGACCGCGAGATGCTAGCGATCATCGAGGCCCTGAAAGACTGGCGTCAGTTCCTCGAGGGTCTCCCCGAGCCCTTCGACATCTGGACGGATCACCAAAACCTCCAGTATTGGAAGACCGCACAGAACCTCACTCGCAGACAAGCTCGCTGGGCCTGCTACCTAGCCGAATACGACTTCCGCATCGTTCACAAGCCCGGAAAGACTCATCTGATCGCCGATCCCCTCTCTCGGCCGTCCTCTCTCTACATCTCGGACGACGAGGATAACAGATCCCAGATCGTGCTCAAGCCAGAGCAGTTTAAGATCGCAGCCACCGCGGTCTTCGCCAAGATCGCGCCGCTGGAGAAGCGCATCAGAGATAACTCCGACAAGGAACAAGAAGTCGCCGACGCCCTACAGACGCTTCGCACCAATGGCCCGCGCCGTCTCCAGAACGGTACTCTCGAATGGGAAGAGCACGAAGGCCTGTTGTACTACAAGGGCAAGCTCTACGTCCCGAACAGCCCCTCGCTGCGCAACGACGTCATCCAGTCATGTCACGACTCCCCGACAGCTGGACACCCCGGTAAACACGCCACGCTCGAACTAGTCTCACGCTACTACTGGTGGCCTCACGTATCCTCCGACGTTGAGCGTTACGTGCTGGGTTGCGATCAGTGTCAGCGCTACAAGCCTGCACCTCACCCCAAGGCTACGCTACAGCCGCAAGAAGCAGCCGTCCATGTAGCGTTTTTGTAAAAGCAGCTAGTATAGTAGTAAGTCGTTTTGCAAAAAACGCTACCAGGGGTATGTGGGCCAAAAGGGGAGGGACCTCTTTTTAAAAAGGCATATGTTTTTCCGGGGTCATATGTCAGAAAACCAAAGTTGTAGAGAACATAGAAAATATCATATCTCTCATTGACAGGGACCCCTCCCGATCAAAACTGAGCTCGCTATTCGCAAAATACCCGCCGGGAGCCGGCGATAAAAGCATTTGGCGCCCTAGCGCCACCAAGCTGGGCACCTGCCCAAAACGGAAATAAGCGCCATAAGCGAGAATTTGGCTGGCAGGGGTATTCCTGCTGCTCCCCTGCTCCCTCCAGGGCCAGGAGCATGGGGCAAAGTGGTAGATACCGTAGCTAGAAGGTATTGTAGTACTAACCCTCATCTGTGGGGGTTCCCCAGGGTATGCGAATATATTACGGAATTAACTGGAATTTCAACGAATTTCAAATGCGTGCACTGGGGCACCCTTGGGCCTTCAATGGGGTGTGGGCACGGTACAGCGCGTCGTATAGGTACTATGGCATGGGGCATACCCATATGGAGAGTCCCAGGGCGGTCTTAGGGCCCAGCAATATCCTGGGAAGTATCCTCGAATTTCGGGGAATTAATGCGCCAGGGACAGGGGCTTCCATACCTTCCTCATCGCGTCCCTGACGTGTCGGACGCGTCGTTTACGTGTCATTGGTATGTAGTACCATGGGAAAGGTGTTTTGACGCGTGTAACACGTAGGGGAATCTATACAGGGGGTCAAAACCCTCCAAAATCGCGTTCAGGGGGCATTCCCCAGGCTCCTGCAGCTTCCACAGCGGTCCAATCTTGCTGGGGCTGTGCCACAATGTGTATGGGTGCTATATAACGCTATATCCAACGTCTCGGAGCTGTAGGATAGTGGGAATGAAATGTTCCTGGCTCTTGAATGCGCATTTTTGGGCACTTTGGCCCCAAAACACCATATATGCAGCTACCCAAAAGGATCCACGCAGTATTGGATCAATTCCTGCTACATACAAGCCCTACAAAGATGTACTGACATGTTTGAGAGGTCCGGACCTGTCTTCCTATCCTACAGCAGCCAGGCACATACCTGCTTTCACTTCGGTGTTCTGAAGTGCCCAGAAGCAAACCAAAGGCCACTTTTCGCTTTTGCAGGTATGTATATCCACCATTTCCCCTCCGATTTACTTGCGAATCTGTACTCCCCCGTTTTCATAGACTGCGAATCGATCTGAGATACAGCGCCCGCGCCATTCTCAACGGTTGCGCTGCGATCTGGGCGATTTCGTCAAAATCAGCCAAAAAGCGCCCGTGGGAAACGACCAGATCTTGAAGATCGCATGGGAACGAAGGCGGGGGATGCAAAAGCAAGTATACAGGGCAGTTTATAGACCTTATGCGATGAGAATCCAGGCATTTGCCACACGATATTCACACCTTTTTTTGGCAGATCCTCGCAGGTCCCCTACCACTTCCCTGCTACCCCTAGGCCCCCAAATCTCTCGTCTAGCTTCTTTAAGGGTTACATAACCCTTTGGCATAGCTGGAAAGGGCTCAGAACCGGTGGAAAGGGTTGCAGGCCGCTTTCAGGCCCAGAAAAATCGAAATCAAATATAATCAATCATTTATTATATTCCACAGCGGTTCAATTGGGTCCCTGTCTTCCCTCTATACTATACATACATAGTAAACAGTAATCTACATAGTGTAGAGGCCCCAGGAAGCCAGGGGAGCGAGGAGAAGCAGCAGAAATGGCCCCCAGAAGCGAAATTGATGCCCATGACCGCATTGGGCGCTTCCCGGACAGGTACCCGGTTGGCCCGGTCAGGGTCTCCTTTGTGGCGCTGATGCGCTGATGGCGGCACCGGGAGGCCGCACTAAAGCCGCAAAGACTCGGCTCCCCGCCGTTCTTTTGTGAATAACTCCTCCCCTGTCCATTTTTGGGCTGTCTCCTTTTGGAATATGTCTTTCCGTTAAGCTGCGCAGCTTTCCAGACAGTTTCGAAAATAGGCGCCCGAAACAGTCCCTTTTAAAAACATACCCCTGTAAATGCCCGGAAAATGCGTTATATTGCCAACTAGGGCTTGTAGCGTTTTTTGCTAAACGATTTATTAGTATAGTAGGGACGTTTTATAAAAGAGCTACATGGTCTGGTGCAAGAAGTACCTCCCGGGCCCTGGGAACACGTCGGAGTCGATCTCATCACTCAGCTCCCGCGCGACGCGAAGACTAAGAAAGACTCTGTCGCTGTCTACGTGGACCATCACTCAGACCAATGCCATCTCGTGCCCGTTGACTCTACAGTCACCGCCGAAGGCATGGCCGATGTCCACGACACCGATATCTTCCGTCTACATGGTCTCCCGCGCAAGATCTTCTCCGATCGCGGACCTCAGTTTGCTGCTCGCTACATGCGTGCTCTCTACAAGCGCCTTGGTATTCAGACCGGCTTGACCACCGCCTATCATCCTGAAGGCAACGGCAAGGTCGAGCGCAAGAACCAAGAAGTAGAGAAGTTCCTGCGCCTCTTTGTCTCCCAGCGACAAGACAACTGGGTCGATTGGCTACCCATGGCGGAGTTCGTGCTGAATTCACACGTCTCCAGCGCCACTGGACGCACGCCTTTTGAAATCGTTTACGGGTATACCCCAGACTTCACTATCCCCGCCGGAAAGCACTCCAACATACCGGCACTGGACGAACGTCTGGATCGTATGGCCCATATCCGCAAGGAAGCTGAAGCTGCCCTTCGCCAAACCAAACTCCGCATGAAAGAGGACTACGAGGCCGCAAAGAAACGCGCCCACGTCTTCAAGCCTGGAGATATGGTCTGGCTCAGCTCCAAGGACATCAAGGTCCATCAACCCTCGCCCAAGCTCGGTCCACGCCAGCTTGGCCCGTTTAAGGTCCTCGAGAAAGTCGGTGAACTCGACTATAAGCTTGAGCTGCCGCACTGGCTAAAGATCCACCCTGTCCTGCACGTCAACCGCCTCAGCCCGTGGCACGACCAGGGCGTCTCCAAGCCACCACCACCCAAGCCTGTCCAAGTGGACGGCGAGGAGGAGTACACCGTCGAGAAGATCCTCGACAGCCGCCTATTCCGTCGCCAACTCCAGTACAAAGTCCGCTGGAAGGGATACGGCGCTGCTGGTGACTCCTGGGAACCTGCTGCGAACCTCGACCACGCCTCCGCGCTAGTCAAGAAGTTCCATCGCGAGAATCCTGAAGCCCCACGCAAGCTCGCAGCCACGAACTTCGAGTCTCTGGCCGCCTCTTTCCGACCCTTCCACACGGAAACGGAATACTTCTACCTAGCACCGTACGATTGCGCCAAGGCCGATCTCAGCTGGGAGGAGGGGCGCCGAGCCTGAGCCCTCGCGAGGACGCTCGGTTTTAGGAGGGGGGTAATATCATGGATATGACGGTCCTGCCCTATTTTTCGCCGATTTATTGCGAATTTCCCTGGTTTAATCCAGTGCTCGAGCAGACCTCGACGCATCCGGAGTCATAGCCGCCCAGGGCACGCGCTTGGCACAGACACCAGCGCTCCTGATGGCGCATCACACCACAGCCGCCAGCGTCCCCGACGCGCGTCACTGTCGGTCCATCACGTGTCAGAACAGCCCCAGGGCTCTGCGCGTAGCCTCGTGATCTCCCCGGGCCGAAACCATCATGCCTGATGACTCCCCGGACGCAGCCTCGCCGAAAGGGCCGGAATACTCAGCCACGCTGATGCATCTCCGACCTGTTTCGCCCTTCGATCTCAAGCGCTCTGAAACGCGCGCGACCTTCACATCACATGATTGCCTGGTCCGTGCGCAGCCCTCAGTAGTATATATACCCCTGCTCCTGTAGCCTGTCCGTCATCTCGACCTCTTGGTCAATACGGACAGGTAAGTCTCCGTTGTATGGTAGTTTACTATGCTAATGTTATCTTGGTCAATACGGACAGCTGAATAAGTTGTGCGTCGCTGCGTGACTCGCTCCGCCGCGCCTCGTCGTCGTCGTCCCCGTCTGTCGTCCCTCGTGCCGCGTTTGACCCTCGGTCCGCAACATTAGGTCGAGATCTCTCGGGTGCCCTAGGCAAAACCTCTTCCCCTACCGCTCCCACAACTCCCCGTTTTATAAAGTTTATTCCCACCGCTTTAAAGCAAGTACGTCGCAGTCGCGCAGTCCAGCGCACTCCGTACGAGTTGCTCATCGCTTGCGACAGTGCCTAAAGACACAACGCACCGTCGCTCGCCGTTGCCCATCGCGAACGCGCCGCGCATCAAGCGCCGCTTGCCCGACAGCCTCCTCAACCGCCTCGACCGTCGTCGCGAGGCCGGCAAGCCCACCGAGTGGACCGATCGCAAACTCAACGCGATCGTCAAGTATGTCTCCACTCTTCCGCCACCGTCGCCTTCGCTGCCCGCGAAGCCCATCGCCGCCGTCACCAACGACGCTATCGCCACCGCTCGCCGCGCCGGTCTAGCCGTTCAAGCTCGCCGCGAACGCGAAGCCGCCGAGGCTCGCGCCAACACCGCCACCTCCTCTTCCTCCCGTAGTCTGGCAGAGCGCCTTAGCGCCGCCCCGACCTACACGCCCATCGCCCCGAAGCGCATCGGCATCGACGTCCCCAAGTACACTACCCTCGAACTCCTCGGCATCCACACGCCGAAGTTCAACGCCGTCCTCAAGCGCTTCACCCCTTTCGACGAGCTCGACTACTCCGACATCCGCACCGAACACGCTGCCGCCACCGCGCGCCTGATCCGCCGCATTCGCGAAATCCGCGAGCTACTCCGCCCCGAAGCCATCATCACCTTTCAGGAGTGGAAGCGCTACGACGCCGGACTCCGCGCCATCGGCGAAGTGTCTTTCAAGGGTTTAAGGGATAATCTCCGCCGCGTCACCGCTGAGTTGTACCTCATCGACCAGGCGGGATATTTCGATTAGCTAGTTTAAGGTGTCACCAGACCATGTAGCTCTTTTATAAAACGTCCCTACTATACTAATAAATTGTTTAGCAAAAAACGCTACAAGCCCTAGTTGGCAATATAACGCATTTTCCGGGCATTTACAGGGGTATGTTTTTAAAAGGGACTGTTTCGGGCGCCCATTTTCGAAACTGTCTGGAAAGCTGCGCAGCTTAACGGAAAGACATATTCCAAAAGGAGACAGCCCAAAAATGGACAGGGGAGGAGTTATTCACAAAAGAACGGTGGGGAGCCGAGTCTTTGCGGCTTTAGTGCGGCCTCCTGGTGCCGCCATCAGCGCATCAGCGCCACAAAGGAGACCCTGACCGGGCCAACCGGGTACCTGTCCGGGAAGCGCCCAATGCGGTCATGGGCATCAATTTCGCTTCTGGGGGCCATTTCTGCTGCTTCCCCTCGCTCCCCTGGCTTACTGGGGCCTCTACACTATGTAGATTACTGTTTACTATGTATTTATAGTATAGAGGGAAGACAGGGACCCAATTGAACCGCTGTGGAATATAATAAATGATTGATTATATTTGATTTCGATTTTTCTGGGCCTGAAAGCGGCCTGCAACCCTTTCCACCGGTTCTGAACCCTTTTCAGCTATGCCAAAGGGTTATGTAACCCTTAAAGAAGCTAGAAGAGAGATTTGGGGGCCTAGGGGTAGCAGGGAAGTGGTAGGGGACCTGCGAGGATCTGCCAAAAAAAAGTGTGAATATTGTGTGGCAAACGCCTGGATTCTTATCGCATTAGGTGTAGAAACTGCCCTGTATACTTGCTTTTGTATCCCCCGCCTCCGTTCCCATGCGATCCTCCAGATCTGGTCGTTTCCCACGGGCGCTTTTTGGCTGATTTCGACGAAATCGCCCAGATCGCAGCGCAACCGTTAGGAATGGCGCGGGCGCTGTATCTCAGATCGATTCGCAGCCTATGAAAACGGGGGAGTACAGATTCGCAAGTAAATCGGAGGGGAAATGGTGGAGATACATACCTGCAAAAGCGAAAAGTGGCCTTTGGTTTGCTTCTGGGCACTTCAGAACACCAAAGTGAAAGCATGTATGTGCCTGGCTGCTGTAGGATAGGAGGACAGGTCCGGACCTCTCAAACATGTCAGGACATCCTTGTAGAGCTTGTATGTAGCAGGAATTGATCCAATACTGCGTGGATCCTTTTGGGTAGCTGCATATATGGTGTTTTGGGGCCAAAGTGCCCAAAAATGCGCATTCAAGAGCCAGGAACATTTCATTCCCACTATCCTACAGCTCCGAGACGTTGGATACAGCGTTATATAGCACCCATACACATTGTGGCACAGCCCCAGCAAGATTGGACCGCTGTGGAAGCTACAGGAGCCTGGGGAATGCCCCCTGAACGCGATTTTGGAGGGTTTTGACCCCCTGTATAGATTCCCCTACGTGTTACACGCGTTGAAACACCTTTCCCATGGTACTACATACCAATGACACGTAAACGACGCGTCCGACGCGTCAGGGACGCGATGGGGAAGGTATGGAAGCCCCTGTCCCTGGCGCATTAATTCCCCGAAATTCGAGGATAATTCCCAGGATATTGCTGGGCCCTAAGACCGCCCTGGGACTCTCCATATGGGCTCTCCCCATGCTATAGTACCTATACGACGCGCTGTACCGTGCCCACACCCCATTGAAGGCCCAAGGGTGCCCCAGTGCACGCATTTGAAATTCGTTGAAATTCCAGTTAATTCCGTAATATATTTGCATACCCTGGGGAACCCCCACAGATGAGGGTTAGTACTACAATACCTTCTAGCTACGGTATCTACTACTTTGCCCCATGCTCCTGGCCCTGGAGGGAGCAGGGGAGCAGCAGGAATACTCCTGCCAGCCAAATTCTCGCTTATGGCGCTTATTTCCGTTTTGGGCAGGTGCCCAGCTTGGTGGCGCTAGGGCGCCAAATGCTTTTATCGCCGGCTCCCGGCGGGTATTTTGCGAATAGCGGGCTCAGTTGTGATCGGGAGGGGTCCCTGTCAACGAGAGATATGATATTTTCTATGTTCTCTACAACTTTGGTTTTCTGACATATGACCCCGGAAAAACATATGCCTTTTTAAAAAGAAGTCCCTCCCCTTTTGGCCCACATACCCCTGGTAGCGTTTTTTGCAAAACGACTTACTACTATACTAGCTGCTTTTACAAAAACGCTACATGGACGGCTGAAGGTGTAATAAATCATCGTGGATCTCTCTTTGCCGTACGATTGTTCGAACGATCCGCACGTCTTTGCCCGCACACCTGACGGTCAGCGAGCCACCGACGTTCACGTCGAGAACGAAACCCAGAATCGACGGTGCAACAGTCAGCCGTGCCCCTATCGTGAAAGTGCTCCTCGCTTTGGACCGCTCCCACCGCCAACGCGAACACGAATCGTCGAGTACCCGAACCGCTCACAACTAAGCTACTTCGCGAGCGCTTCCATCAGCACCCCGAACACTCCCACGTCGAGTCCTGAATCGGGGCCCGCCCGCGACAGCGACGTTTCCCTCGGTTCTCCTGCCTCGTACCACTCGCGCGTACCAACACCCTCGTCCTCGCCTCCTCCGCTCCCGCCGCCCGACATGTCCGGCCAAAACACTCCGCAGCCGCCCACCGCCTCGCAAACACCCCAGGACCCCGTAGCCCAAGCGCTCATCGCCATGGCCAGCTCGGTCCAACAAATGTCTGCCGACATCCGGCAGCTCTCCATCGACATCCGAGCCCTCGCCACACAGCCGCCGCCCGCACCTGCCCCCGCACCCGCGGTAAACGCAACGGTCAATGCTGCGACACGCGAGATCGCCTTCGTCGAAAAACCGGTACCCTTCCGCGGCAAGTCAGCCGAAGCCGCCAAGCACTTCCGCTCCGCCTACACGCTCTACGCCAACGGCTACAAGGAACGCTACGGCGCTCGCGACGCCCAAGGCAACTTCCAGCGCGACGCAAACGGTAACATCCTCATGGACGCCCCGAAATGGATCACAGGCGCACTCTCGTTCATGCAAGACGATGCGGCCGAATGGGCTCGTCCTTACCTCGAAGCCGCCGCCGAAAACCAGGTGATCTTCAACGGTACTCGCGTCGAGTTCTGGAAGCAGTTTAAGAACCGGTTTGAGCCCGCCAACGAGAAGGCTGATGCCATGAACAAGCTTCAGGCCTGCACTCAGGGTGATCGCCGGTTTGCCGAGTTCTTCGCCGAGTTCCAGGCTCTGGCAAGCTCGTCTGGTTTAAGCGACTTGGACCTAGCGGCCCGTCTGCGCACTAAGTTTAACGAGGACTACCTGAAACGCATCTCGTACATCATCGTCCCCGCCACCGGCAAAGGTCCCGAGACATACGCAGAGCTGCAGGCAGCTGGCTACACCGTCGACCGCTCCAAGGACACGTTGCTCCAGGACCTCGCAACTCGACAGGCTGACACCGGCAAGGCACGCGCCACCCCTTCGGCACCAGTCCGCGTCTTCCGCGATCCCGACGCCATGGAGATCAACGCCGCGTCCATCGACGAGGCGTTCAAGGGACTCCGCGGCAACGACCTTCGCAAACAGTTCGACTCAGTCATGCGCGACAGGTGCAGGGTCTGCGGCTCCAAAGGACACAAGGCGAACGACACCCGACACCGCGACCCCGTCTGCCACCACTGCCAAAGGAAAGGTCACTGGGCCGTCGTCTGCCGCTCTCGCATCGAAGGTCTCCCGCCCACGGCTCCGTCCCCCACGGCCAACATCCGCGCCAACGACACCGCGTCTTCTGACTCGTCGCCCGGCTCGTCGACCGGCCCGGACACTCGCGAGGCAGACCTCGCAGCGCTCAAGGACTCCGTCGCACTCATCGTCAAGCAGCTCGCGTCTTTTCACTAAGGGGCCGAAGTGACGCCGCATCGTCGACCCCCGCAACATCACTCGGCCCGGATTCAACTCCGGCGCCCGTTTCTGTAGAACCCTTGGACATTTCGCACTCGCTACGCTCATGTACTATATCTGTGCTCGATCCTTTCTCCAACCATTACCGTGTACCAGTAAAGCTGACTGGAATCAATAAAACTATTCGCACGCCCGCAATGATTGATTCTGGCGCCACGTCACTGTTCATACACGAAGACTTCTGCCGCCAACACAAGGTCTTCACGGTACCACTTGAGAACCCGATCACACTCTATAACATCGACGGCACCCTGAACGAAGCAGGGTCCATCACGCGTCGAGCAAAACTGAACCTCACTGTTGGTTCCTACACGTTTAAGGAGGAGTTTCTTGTCACGAACATCGGTCCGGAGGACGTCATCCTCGGACTTCCGTGGCTCAAGAAATGGAATCCGGATATCGATTGGGAGACAGGAGATGTCAAAT
>BPQB01000214.1:0-11656 GCA_019973155.2 Phanerochaete sordida | reverse complement strand
GGAAAACTCACATCGTCAGCAGACGGCCGGATTCGCGGCATTGAAACCCACAGGATTAGTGTACCGAAGGACCTAGCACCTTGTGACCATGCTTGCGGCGCACACCATGACATTCAGCTCGTTTGGAAACCTTGTCGTTCTTGTCGTTCCCGCAAGCTTCATTGCATACAGCGAGAAGAGACGCAGCAGCCGGGAGGAGCAGGACAGTGGCTTGTAGCTCACGTAGCTCGCCGGGCACCCAGCACACAGATGGCTATGAACAGGAAGGTCAACGCTAGACCTGCTCTGTTGGAACGCAGAAGACCACTCGGGTCGCCGAAACGGCATATAAGCCAAGTTAGGTCCAGAGACCTGTTGTTTTATCATTTCCATGGAGATATTACTTTCGCTGGATCGACAAACTGTGGACGTGAAACGCTCGCGTCTCTAACACCGCACAAGAACGACTGCAGGGAGCGATACTCAGACAGTCACTGGAGAGGACGATGGAACGAGGACCGAATCACCAGTGGCTAGACAACGGAAAAACGACGCGAAAAGGCCAACGGGAAACGACGTATTCAGAGAACAGAGAGGCGCAGATTCAACCACGTTGACCTCCTTTATGTACCTGTAACGAAAACGTGTGACGAAGAATTCAAAGAGGAAGATTGGTGACAGAATTACATACTGCCTCCGTTCTTCAACCGGCGCACGAGCTGTGCACACGCTGCTTCAAGCACAGATGAGCTTCTTCTGCAATGTTCGACCTTTTCCTCAAGCATGTCGCGACAGGTCAAGGCAGTGTCGCGGTCATCTGGCCGCTGTCTCTGAAGCCTTTTCGTTGCTACCTGTTTGCCAAGGATGATCACTGGTAGACGGAGTCAGCGATGTATTACTTCATTGGATAGTGATACGCACAGATCTCATTTTGCTCAACTATGTTGCCGTTATGGACGGGATGGACTTTGGTCTCAGTGGCCAGTGCTGGAAGGACAGGCGAGGCTGAAGAGCCTACACCGGAGACGTCAGCCTGTGGCGTATTGCGAGCCTACGCCATCTGGATAGCTCACCCAGATGAGCACCTGGCACTGTGCTCCCATGGGAGCTCAGGGCTGGCGTATGTTCTTTCCTTCGCCTTTTGGCACCCTCTCCGGAGGGGTTCGTGTGTATGCCTTCGGTAGTCACAATTAGAGCAAAGGTGGGGGATATGAATGAAATCAACGTACCTATGGGTTCGGTTGATGTGGACCCCGCTGCAGCTCTTCCCCCATCCTCCGGCTCGGTACCGTCTGGCCTTTTCCTCTTCATTGCAGCCTTTTGGTTGGGATTCTGGGCAGTCGACGAGCTTGGAGATGGACCTGGGGGTGATACCTCAGCCTTGGGACGCCACTGGAAGGGAAGTCTATGCACTGGCGCAGACACGACGGGAGTTCTCTCCTACAAGATGGGTTAACTGCTGTGCAGTGCGTGAGTGGGGTGGAAGCTCGCACCTCTGGTCCTATGAACCTTTCACGGTTATACTACGAGGGTTGAGAAATCGGCCGGTCGTCAAGTGTAAGATGCGATGACTTACAATATGGCTGGCGTCCACGATCTTTTCGAACGGGCTGTAGTCGAACCAGGTAACGGGAGGCAGTAGGTGCCAGATGGTCCCCGAAAGAGGTTTTCGCATTTGCTGTCCGCCGGTGAACTCCCCCTCTACCTCGTCCATGCATGCCCTAACCCACCACTCTCTTTGTGGAACTGGAATCTGCTGAAGTTTTACATGTCAAAATTAGAGGCTGACCATGACAGTTTTGCCAACGTACGCCAAGGACGGCCTGCACCATCGTCCACCACGGGTCGCGATATTTTCGGGCCATATGGCACAGATCGGGCCTTCCATTGAGCACGCGAAAGAGTACGCGGTGAAGCTCTTCGACGGACCTGCCGCTATAGTCATTGGTATCAGGATGAAGTTCTGGCTCCATTTGCACGACTTGTTGGAATGGCGGCGGAAGTTGAGAAACATTCTCGGCGAGAGGCCGTTTTTTGCCACGTTGCTGATGGGATCGCGACGCTATTGGCGCCCGTGATGCAAGATCGGCCAGTCGAAGCCTCCGTGAGCGGATCAAGGGGCACCGCCGATTCGAATCTAATTGAAATCAGGCGCTTGCAAAGGCCCCAGGGGGGCTGCGCTCTCGGGGTCCTTGACATAGTGCCAAACGTGGTAGTGCGATCAAAGCCGCCTGCTAGGCGGGGTCGCTTGGGCAGCGTTCCCCTCGCTCGCCAATGTCTGAAGCGTTGGGCTCTCCTTCACGTTCTTCTGAGTGCTCTGCTGGTCGGACTAGGAGGCCCAGAGCTGGCCTGCGAGATATCGTCACTCTCCCAACCTTTGCTCAGCTTCTCGCGAGCACCCAGCCATGCGCCGCAGCACGCCCTCGATGACTTCTGAGTCACCCCTTGCAGCTACAACTCAGCCGCTACCATAACACGGCTTCGAGGCCTTCAACGCCCCATGCTAATTATTTTCTGCGATACACTCGCGATAACACATTGTTTGCACATTGTCCACGTCTATAATCGTCATCGCGCGCGACCGTGCTCTGAGGATTCGTCACTCTGCTACCATCAGCTACGCTCCGTGCCGTTCCTTTCGACGAGCGCAGAGTCTGTGTCACATTCTCTGCGAGTACGGTAAGTGCCACAAATATTGTACGCTGCTCTCAGTGTGAGACTGTGCTCTAGGTGGCAATTAGGTACTAGACGTTCACCAGAGGCTCGAACATCTCTGCCGGCGGAGTGTAGGAAGGGCGAGAAGTAGCGAGAGGCTTTGGCAATGCTCGAGAGAATGTCGAAGAGCGACGACGGCGGCTTGTCCCAGGTACGTCAATCCCTCCCGTGCCTCATAATGTGGATGAAAGCGCTGTCTCCGACCCAGTTTTACTATGATCTTCAACCAGATACGCCATTTTGTCCCTACATTGCACAAACTAGCTCCTTCAATATCAGTATCACTCGCACAATACCGTAAGCTCAGTCTGCATAGTTAACACATTAATATTTCAGAGCCGTCCTCTTTGGCTGAACGCCCCAATCTGCGCGACGTCCAGCCGGTCCAAACCAAGACTAATCCCGCCTCGGCGCGTCCCTGGCGGTCGAACACCAATTGTCGCTGTCCGTCCGCCACGACCCCTACCTACTGTATGTCAAGTACGTACACATGTCCTGACGTCTCGTGCATCTGAGGACCTCGTCGGTCTCGCGTCGAGATCATGGTGGCTGATGCACACTTCCGACGTACTCTCATTGTGTGTACTACATACCCTCCCCAGCTTCCTGCACATGTGGTACTATCTGAAGCTTTAATATCACATGATAGCACATAATTGTACTGTACAGCTAACATTTCCTGAGCTGCTTGTGCTCTCTGACCTCTCCCATGCTCACACAGGGGGCAAAGACGAGATGGAGTCGATTTCGCTGAAATCGACTCCATCTCGGGTGAAGTCACACATGGAGTCGGACCAGCTTTGATCAGTCTTTCTCGGCGACGCTGTTTCGTGATACCCGCCGAGGCCCGAGGAAAGTGGTTGCCAAGCGTCGGGATTTACCATATACGGTATCCCGATGCAGTACTGTAGTCACGTGGCAAAAGCGAGCTGAGCCTGGACAGCCAGTCAGGGTCCAGGGCCAGCCGATGGTGTCACCAGCACCAACAAGGCTCTCGCAGAATAAATCAGGTGTATGGCCCTCAGCCGTGCGCACTCAGGCGGCGGGCGGCGAAGCGTGCTTGACCGTGGCTGTCAGGCGTTCCATTTGCACGGATATGATAATTCCGAGTATTGTAGGGCAGCGCTTTGCGGACTAAGTCTCTCGCTACTCTTGTGGTGAAGCTAAGTGTATGAGCCTCAGGCACCGGTCTCGGATACCTGGCTGACAGCGAGATGAATTCAGCTGACTGCTTTACATGCACAACTCAGGTAAACGCCACAGTCTGGCGGGCAGTGGCTACACTTGAATCGCCTCGAAGGTACGAAGCCCCAGGCAGACTTCGGGACCTCAGACGCCGCCTCTCGCGCCCGAGATCCTGGCACTGCCGCTGCTCCGCTCACGAATTGCCCTACGCCGTGACGCCGCCCTTGTGCACCTCAGTTGGGGCGACGTCCCCGACATTGTACGTGCCGTAGCACGGCCCGAATAGACAGCGTTGCGCGCGCAAAACGGCGAGGGGACCGTGCGCGTCGGCGCGCGAGAGGCCCCGCGGAACCCTGCGCGACGTGCATCACGAACTAATAGTGCACTCAATTTAGGATCCTGCGAGGGCTTGCGAGAGCTCGTCTGCATTCCAAGTTGCGGGTAATTGCTCGGAGCGAGCCGACGGATACTAGCCGAGACGGCGCACTAGGATAGGGTTAGCACGGCGTACGTAGTCTTAGTCTAGGGTTTAAAATTCGCTTCCGCCCGGACGCGTCTTGAGCTCGTCGTGCTCCTCGTCTACAAGCGTGTCCAGCTGCTTCAAGCCACAGCCAGCAAGGATGGAAGATCAATGGCATGATCTGTGGAACGCGCCCCAGCAGTCCATTAATTATTCGCAGCCGATGTCATCGAATTCTCACGGCCAGCGCCCCGTTGACTTCCTCAACTCAACAGTTCAGCACGTCCCCGCTCATCCCGCCTACGTCTACCACGACAACCACCAAAACTATGGCGTCGCCCCTGTCCCACCTCTTGATGCTGTTGTCAACGCCGCTGCGGCCATGTTTGGGTCCGGGTACGCTCAGGAGCAAGGTCAGCGCAGGAAAACTTTGAGGTCGCTCGAGGCTCAGCGCTCACTATCCGCCCATAGATGTCAACTATTTCCCGCAGCAGTATCATCCGCCGCCGCCTCTTGCAGCACGTAGTGTACACCAGCTACACGCCAACACCGGGCCCGTTCAACATCATCAGCCAGCGGCCGCACCCAGCCTTCCACCTGCCCCGCCGCCGTCGGCTTCCAAGAACACACCTGCGCAGGTCGAAAACGCGAGCACGATCACCGAGAATGAGCCCGCTGCCGAAGCGGACGAGGCGGCTCCCGAAAAAACAGGCGGAAAGCCTGGTAGAAAACCGACGAGCACGCGCGGACGAGGCCGCGGACGAGGTGGGAAGAGCGGCCAAGGCAACCGACGCCCCAAAGGCGGTTCGGACGACGAGGTCAGCCAGCTCGACCCTCAGATCAAGCTTTCGGTCGCCCTCAAGCCCCCATCCAAGGCCGTCGCCAGCAAGGACGCCAATGACAAGACGGATGCCACGGTATCGGACTCTAAGCCGAAGTCGGTCAAGAAAGACACGCCTGTCGAGACTGCGAAGCTTAACGACAAGCAGAAGGAGACCATCGTGAAGTATTGCACTCAACCAGAGGTGTACAAGGCTCTACGCCTCAAGCAGAGCGCTGTGTTCTCTAGCGTGAGTCATCTCGGTCTTCGGTATGATGTCGCTAACGGTGACTGCAGCTTTCAACAATGTTCAGTGGCGTCATCACCGTGGACCAGATCGCGCGCTACTAGAACAACACCGTCATGACCAAGTACAAGGCCGCGAAGTCCCTCGAGAAGCACACCGGCGGAGGAGACGGCGACGACGAGATCACCATTCCGCTTAATGAAGATGACGACCCAGAGGACGGCGAGAAGGGAGACTCCGCAAGTACGTATTCGGCCGTCTACGTGTGACGTTACTCATGAACGGCTACGCAGGTAACCGCGTGCTCAATGCAAAGTATACTCGCGATACCATCATCGCCTTTATGGAGACTGAGATCTTCCAGCTGCTCGACAAAGTGTACGTACTTCCTCATCGTATCCTGACGAGTATTCACATGGTCCGCGCTAGAGCATGCGACGACGAAAGCATCACGCGGAAGCGCCAGTGGACCTCAGCCGCCCCGATCTCAGACAGCGAGGACAAGACTTCGAAGCGGAAGCGCAGCAAGACCACGAAAGGAGCCAAGGCCACGGAGAAGTCAGAGAAGCCGGCGAGTGAAGTTCAGACGCTTCTCCAGCGTCATCTAGTCAACATGGAGCAGCGCCATGCGGAGCGGCTGCAGATCGACCAACGCCGCCTCAGGCTCGAGGAATGGGAAAGCATCATGAAAATGTGCCAAAGCCCGTTCGATCCCATCCGTCAGGCTGGTCTGAGTCGGGCGAAGGACTGCGGGAGCGCGAAGCTGCCGAGGCCGCGCAGGAGCGCGCGCGCGCGGCAACTAAGGATGCTTCTACGAACGATGTACTTTCGGACGACCGCGCGGCTTCGCGCGCCACTCTCGCGGACGACCGCGCGGCTTCGCGCGAGGCGCTCGTGGACAACGCCGCGGCTTCGCGTGATGCCCTCACGGACGACGCGCTCCGGGACCTCACCGACGACACCATTAGCAGGGCGGGGGACACCGTTGGAGCTCAGGCTTCTGGGCATGAGCCTGAGAACGGCGAGGTGCAGTGAGAATATGGTATATTAGTCTCACATACGATCCATGTAGTCAAGTAAATACTTCCGCCGCTGTACACCCGCGGAATGCAAGCTGTCACCGACCAGGTTCAGGTGTGAAGGGCGCTCAAGAAGGTCTTCCTCCATGGGCTCGTCTTCGCCATAATAACCCTCGATTGTTGCAGGGTCATCATTCCGGGCCTCGAGAAAGTTGTGGAGAATGAGGAGAGCCTCTAGGATACGGAATATCTCCTCTTTATTGTGAGAGGGGATGCATCGCAGCCATTCGAAACGGCCCTTGAGGCGGCCGAACGCATGCTCGACATAGATGCGCTGTGACGATAGCTGTTGGTTCCAGCGCTTGCGGCGCGCCGCTTCCGCAGGGTCGTTCGTGAGGTCGAAGTCCGTGAAGGGTCGTATTGAGAAGGGAGTAAGGGGGTATCCTGTGTGCAAGTTAGCCTGAGAAAAGCTCCAGGACCTCGACAACGTACCTTTGTCTACCAATATAAACTCATGCTCTCGAAAGTACTTCTCGCGGTTAACCCACAGGTCCGACTCAGTAAATACTCGGCTATCTTGAACGCAGCCCGGCCAACCAAACTCGTACGCCATAAACATGCCGCGGTTGTCGACTACAGCTTGAAGGACAAGCTTGAGTGGCCGGAACGTCAGCTGATAGGTCGACGGCATAACAAAAGCCGCTTACCGCATAGAACTTCTTATGGCACCAATAGGCATACCCGTTCTCACCAGGCTTGTCTGCGAGGCGGAAATACGTGCCATCACACGACCCAAGGCAACCCGGAAAACCCGCCTCCGCCATCTGCGCAGAGATGTGATCCCTTCGCTCCGCACCTGGCCAGCCCAGCAGCTCTGATCGCTTCCTGCGGATTGCCTGCACCACTCTATCAGAGTAGTCGTACACAGCACCCTCCGCAACACCACAGAACGCAGCAGTCTTGAGTCCCGTCTCAGCTCCCATTCGACATAAGAAGCATGCCGGCTGCCAGGCAACTGGCCGCTGTTCTCTTATACTTCCCTTGTCGAACTCTGGATGGTCTGCTATAAGGGCTTCCACACGCCAGAACGAGTCTTTGTCCATCCTGGCCACTCACCTGGCTTAGAGCTGGCTGCGCGGATGCTGTAAGAAAGACGTACCGAAACCAGGATTTGAACCATCGGTCCGGAGCGCTGCGCAAGACAAAGAAGAACAGCTCATCTGGCCTGTCTTTCCTGTAGGGCCCGCGCGGTCCAAATTTGCCGCTTCGAGGGGCGGTGTCCTCTGCTCCGTCCAAGTCGTCGAGGGCGGCCAAAGCAAGAAGGACGATGCAGTGGCTTCTTCTTCTTCCTCTGTCTCGGCGTTGAGAAGCAAGAGAAGTAGAAGAGCATGGATTTCGTTGATTACAGTGTCGACGTCGTCAGCCATGGCGGACAAGGAGAGGGGTCTACGGCGGTACGCTCGGACGCGACGCGTCCTTCACAGCTCGAACGCGGCAACCTCGAAGAGTTCTCACGCCTAGTTTCCCATCATCATTTGCTAGATTTGGGATGTGCATTTTCCATCGTCTGCAGGACTGCACCCTCAGCCACATTGACGGCATCACTTTACGGGTAAGCTCCGGGCTCTTCCAACTCTCCTCAACGCACGAGCAGGATCCTCAGTTGAGTTTCACTAATGCTCGGTACCGCGGTCCCATCGCGTCGCGACGTAGACAGGCATGCGCCGTGCGTCGGGTCCGAAGCGCTTGAATTGCGCGTCTATCTCGAGTTCCGCTCGGATCACAGCTAGGTCGACTGCATGTGCGACTCCATACGAGATGGAGTGGATTTCAGCGAAATCGACTCCATCTCGTCTTTGCCCCTGTTTCAGCACAACGCGTCTCAGCGATTGGTGCGTTTAGCGATCGCTTCGCTGAGGGACTCCAAGGGTCCTACTCGGCGCTTGCACAAGTTAGTTTCCAGAGATTCGAATCTTCGTTCCCCTTGAGGCAGCTAGTACTGCACACAATTTCACGCGTTCTAGCCTCCCAAATTGGTTGCAAAATAGAGAGTAACATTTATTCGAGCAGTTTGACGTCGTTAAACCCATAGCTTTGACGTCTACGGGCCTCTTACGAGGTACGGGACGTGTTCAGCGTACAACTGCCTCAAGGAACGCGTGGCTGATGGCAGCCCGAGCCACTCGGCAGTCCCCGAGCGGATTGCTGCGCCCAATCCGAATGGAATCCGCATCAATCCGGATTGGACGGATTGCCAATCCGCCAGGCCGTAACGGAGGAAATCCGGATGAAATCCGAATCCGTGGCAACACTAGACCGTGCGCCCCGAATGCTCTTTAGTTTTTCGAGGTCCGCATTCCGACCGGTGAAGCGCTGCCAGAACGGCCGGGAACGAGACTAGCTATCGATAATTCGACATTCTTGCTCGGAGAGCAAGCTTACCCCCAGCGGATTTTTGACGAGCAGTTGAAGCTCTGTTTGACACTGTTTACCTCTTTCCCGGCCTTGGTAAATGCTTCCCACACCCTCACAGTTTCCTGCTCAGCCTCTCCGAGCATGAACCGCGCCGAATCCGCGGAGTGCGCCTAGGAGGCTCTTCCCGCTAACGGCGCTCTTCCGAAGTCCGACAGGAACCGGCGGAGATAATTTCGGTACATGACCGGAGTTGCGCGGGGTAACGTTCCACCGCGGTCGAGACCAATTACGTACAAAAGCCGGGACTTTGGCGTGGCGCCATTAAGCGTCTTTACCCCCAGGCTCCTTGTTGAAATCAGGTGTGATATGGCTGCATTCATGGTGATAGCGATAGCATAGACAAAGTGCGGACTACATGAGACTATATGATTGTCGCGGCTACTGGATGCGCACCGCGTGTAACGCTCAGAACGCGCATGGGCGCTTCAGACCGAGAAAGCACGTTGATAGGCGACTAGGCGATGTCGAAGCTGGGAGATTTATGTTGACAGTGTGAAATCCCGGTTGGCAATGTCATCGAGCCCTGCAAGGTAATTTGCCTTAGCGTGTCAATGTCACCCACGCACAGTCCGCAAAATAGATTCTACGTGCGAACTTGTCCAGCACCACACGGGTGCGCAACATCCACGAATTCTTCTCCCAAGACCCCGCGGTCTTCTATCTAGTCGGCTAGTTCATTTGCCCGGCCCCCACGTTGAGCGACCAAAGGAATGAATGCTGGAGTAGCTTACGGCTGACCACAGGACGATAGACCGCCCGTGACGCTTGACGCTTCCCGGGGGGCAGGGGCGGGGAGGAGTCCACGCTCCGCTCGAGATACAAGCCCGATATTGCCTTGCCATTGGTGGACGAGCCTCGCGCCACCACTCGCTCAAACTCTGGGCTCCTGGCTCCGTCGGATTCAACCGGCAGATGCCTCTGATGCACGGCAGGGCTTCAACGACCGGTGTTAAAAATTTTCGGCGGGTGGTCTATCGTGCTGTGGTTAGCTGTAGGTCTACCTCACGATGGGGGCCTAACGGCATGATATTGATGTGAACCCCTCCACGCATTGCAGCACAGCCCTCACGGCTTCCTGGTCAAAGCTATGACTGGCTCAAAACGAGCGGTTACAAGGCGGAACCTCAGTCTCCCGCATCATGCCCTAGCTCTATGATCTGGTAGAGACACTCTCCTCGTTAAATTTCTCAACGATCACTAGCCTTGAGGCAGTACATACCCGGAAATAACCTAGCACGAGGATGTATATTGAGGGCCCGGGACACTCAGTCGCTCTAGTGTCTTACATCGCACGGGTCATCCATTGGTCTATGAGGGAGCGGGGTACCCCGGGGATAGAAGCTTTGTCAAGATCAGGGCGGGAGCACTCTATGTAGATGCCGTGGGGCAGACGTGGGCTGGCTAGGTCGTCCCGGGAGGATATGACCGCAGTCTCGCCCTTCCGAGCCCAGCGCTTGAGTGGTGTCAGCCGATAGCATGACATGCCCAGCCTCAAGCGCATGCCGACATTGTGTAATTCTAGGGGGAAGCTCGAGAGAGAGAAGGGCCGTGCTGCCGTCAGGATTGTCGCTTATCGCCAAACAATGTGGTTCTACGCGAGCCGTGAAACCCCATGCAATGTGCCCTGCTCAGCACGCATGCGGCATACCATGCGGGAGAACGTGACTCGTAATCCTACATTTTCCCCTCTCACTCCGTCTCCCTCTCTCACTCTCACTCTCTCAGTCGCACACACACACACACACACACACACACACATATATATATATATATATCTATCTACTGGCCTCTCAGCTTGCCGCAGAACAGAACGCCATTTCGTTAGTATCACCAGTCGGTACCATCAGCTCCACCAGGTTGGATATGGAGAGTCCTTGCCACTCTTTGTTCGTCCTTCTCTTCTCAATATCACTGTACGCCTTTTCAAGCTCACAATTGTGTGGCACGATACAACAGCCCAACGCCACCGTCGCTCGCGTCCCCGCAGGACGTAGATGATGGGTCCGATCGCCATGAGGGGAGAGACGCGGTGCTTCCCATAACGGCCAGCGGTTCCGGTATGCACCTCTTGGTTTAATGTTTGAGAAGCGCACGATTTCACAAAAGCAGAGAGTGCAGAACAAGGCACGGCACAGGCATCTAGCGCGTCCACTCAACACATTTCTGCAATCAGGGAGGAGATGAACACACGTACGTTTATCACGGCTGTTGACCAGTCCGCCACTTATCATATAACGATTGGTGTAGTCCTCAAGAAACAGAAGGCGATAGAGGCCGAACTCGCCAAGAACGGGCCACCCCCGTTCTTCGAATACCTCATTGAGGAGTGGACCAACATTTTGGAGGAAGCCCGAGTATTGTATGCAGAGAGGGAGCGCCGGAAGCAGCATGCCGCAGCTCAAGGAATGTAGAGGACCGACTGAAAGGGGTTACCATCGTGCTTGTACTGTTGTGGAAACGAGACGGCACCTTTATACATCGCAGTAGGCAGAGAGACTTGTTTTTGCAGGATTCAAAAATTGCAGTAAATCTAGAGTTCATCCACACAAACAACTCTGTAGGACAGAATGCTATGCTGGTCGCAACACGGACATATCTTACAGCCGAGCATAATGAGCGTTGCGTAAGTAACAAGAGCCGAAAAGGTGTCTAGACCACATCCCCCGAATCAGTTGCGACGCTTCGTCTGTCGTATGAAGCTTGCGGGAACGACAAGAGCGACAAGGTTTCTAACCGAGCTGAATGTCTTGGTGTGC
>BPQB01000213.1:0-11745 GCA_019973155.2 Phanerochaete sordida | reverse complement strand
ATAGAGTATGAGGACTATACAAACAGGTCAAATAGAATGTTTAGATACCAGGAAGGCCAATTAGTGGGCAAAAAGATCATTTAGATCTCAAATAGTAAACACCTAGGTCAAATAGGCAAATAGGAGCGAGTTAGATGGAATAAAACTGAGATAGCCTGCAAAGAGTACTAATTAACTCGAGGGCTTTTTGCAGATGATGCCCATGCCTGTGCCCTTGAATGCAGGAAGGCGGCATCCTCTTCCGACACAGGGACAACCACGAACACACCCGTGGGCACTACGCTCCCAGCTGCCGCTGCCGCAGAACTATCAGGGGGTGCACTGGGCTGCGACACAGTGTGCTCAGCAGAAGTCGAAGAGCCTGCAGTCGACATCGCGCCCTGAGCTGGCTTCTGCCGCCGCTTTCGAGCGCGAGGCTGTGGTCGGCGTTCGAATGCTTGACCTGTTTGCTCACCCAGACCTTCTGGGTCTGCGGGGGCATCTGTCGGCTCTGCTGCAGTCTCGAGGTCCAAGCGGGCCTTCTTCGCTTTGGCTAGGGTCTTCGAGGAGCTGCTTCGCAGTTGCTTCACCTTCTCCGTCACCATCTTGGTGCCGGAGAAAGATACTTGGCTAAAGGTGAACTCGTGGGCAGGTGCGGGTGCTGGTACATCTTCAAGTGCCACCTCGGCTGTTGCTGGAACCAGTGATGGCGGGAATGCGGGAACGAGGTCGTTGCCCTCCGAGTCGTCAAAGTGAACACCTTGCTGACCATCCCTAGCCTTCTGCGCACCATCCGACTTACTGGGACGATCCTTCACGACTCTTTCCGGCAGAGTCTCGAAGAATTCATGCAGAGCCAGCCCATGCGTCGTCCACCATAGCCAGCGCAAGTTAAGCAAGACCTCCAGTTCGGCGTACTCGAGACGGCCGTAGCAAGCAAGAAGCTCGATGATGTCATTGTGTAAGACCGATGACGGAGGTAAGAACGAGTCGGCGAAAGCCATGTTGTATAACGCATCGCGCCATATCTCCAGCAGGTCCCGCGTGTGCTCGTCGAACTCGCCCTTCTTGGGAGTGTGACGTTGTTTGGCTTTTGGTGGGTGTTCGGGCCGTGTACAATCCAGCAGCTCTGGATGACAGTTATCACAGCACAGAACATGCGCAGGATGTGCCGCTACACGAGCCGTAGCAACCGGTGAGCACATGCCAATTCACGGCGCGGCAATATGAGACTCACGTAGATGTTCAGGGTTCCCATCAAAGACCTCCACCCACACCTTCCGTCGGCACTGAGTTGTCTGAACGAACGTGCATAACCCCTCATCATCGGCGTTCAGGTTCAGCGACGTTTGGACACCGGCAAAGACAATGTCTCGTCGACCAATCCCGCCGCGTTCACCACCGTGAAGACGAGCATATGCCTTGCTCTCGGCGGACTCCTCTTTGGTCCTCGGCGGCGGCGCAGCGGCCTGCTTCCCCTTCCCCCTTCGCTTTCCTCGCTTCCGCCGCTGCTTACCCGTGATCGTCTCACCTAAGATTATCGGGTACACTGATGGCTCAACCAGCAGGACTGCGAGCCCGCGTCTATCAGAGCCTCGTGCTGCATGGCCGGCGCGCTGGATGAAGTTCGACAGCGTCCCAGGAAGCTTCCACTGCACGACCACATTGATATCATGTATATTGCAGCCCTGCATGATCTCCTGTAAGTTGCTTGGCAATGGGCAAGCTATCCATTGTACTCACCATGCCTGCGGCATCTGTGCAGACCATGATGCGAACATCTTGCCCAGTACGAAACTTCTCCATGCACGCCTCCCGGCACTTCCTCGACATTGTTGTGTTGAATGGGCGTACAAGCTCCCGTGCAGCGCCAGTAGATGGAGGAGTGTCCTGGGAAAGACGTCGTTCAAGAAGACCGCCGAGATAGTCTACCATGTCGTTGCCAGTATTAATGTCGTCAATGTAGATCCATGTCTTCGGAATGCCGGTAGGGTCTGACCATTGCTCGGGGACAACAAAGTCAAGGTCGGTGAAGGTATTCATCGCATTCTGGCATGCACGCACCACGATTGAGATGTTCAGGCCGTCGTTCCCGTCGTTCCAGTAGAGACTGCGTGGAGACCGTGGGAAGTGAAGCTTTGACTGCACGTCGTACTGAACTCGCCGTGTAAGTGTCGCTGAGAGCGCAATGACAGGGTTACCCTGGTGCAGGAATGCTCGGGCCATGCCTATGGACTGGTACTTCTTACGAAAATCCGCACCCCAGTGCGAGATGCAGTGGGCCTTGTCGATAACCATGGACAAGACACGATGCGTGAACTGCGAGTTGCGAAGCAACTGCTTCACGAAGGCAGGGGATTGGAGCATTTCCGGGGATGTGATGACAACACGGTACACTCCACTTGTGATGTCCTGAACGTGTTCCGCAGTAAGACCGCTGTTCTGGCTGTGGATAGCGATGGCTTTCAAGTTAAATTCGGTTTCGAAGGTCTTCACCTAGGCAGGGTCAGTAATGTGAGCATATGCAGAGATGTAATAGTAGTGCGCACCATCTCGTCCTCAAGCTGCAGCAAGGGGACGATCATGAGCGTGACAGCGTTCTGTCGAAATAGATGCGGTCCAGCTACAATCGCAGTCTTCCCGGCGCCCGTCGCTGCTTGTATGATAGTATCAACACCCTCCAGCTGAGCTTTAACCCCAAGGACTTGAAACGGCTTCTCGTCTGAACTCCAGTTGTACGCAGCGCGCATACGCGGGCCAATCGCGTTCGCTTCGGCGTCAGTCAGCTTGCAGTACTGAGGCGGAGAAGGGAGATTGGGTCGTGAACAAGCATTGGGTGTTCTGTAGGGCGCGTTCTGTCGTATAGAGGAGTTGAGCGTGCGCATTGCAAAGCAGTAGGTACAAGGATGATGATGTAGGAGGAAGAGGAGAAGGAGGAGGAGAGCCGTTCCTCGCCGCCTCCAACTCAAGCCAAACAGCGGAAGCAAATCCTCGCGCTGATCGGCCGAATTTCGCTGCGCTCAATCTTCGTCCAAACCTCCAACTACCTCTTGCATACTGTTCCCAGAAGCCTACGACAAGATCTATGTGGTCAAACGAAACAGAACATGAAGATACAGACATCTACTCACAAGTGGCGCGCATTTTCGGCTGAAGCCCACTTAGCTCGCCAGTATCTTCTCCCATGTGTCTGCCTCGTACGCTTGAGAGGGACGACCTAGCATCTGCAGCTAGTCCCGCACGCGTTGGGAGGCTGCGAAGTGCCCGGGCCCCACGGTCTACAGCGCCACATCGCAAGTTGCCTGAGCTGTCCCCGGTCCAGGAAGTAGATGAAGACTTAGCCACCGACATCGATGCAGAGGAGGGCTCAGACGTACCGGAGGACCATGCAGAAGACGACGGGATTGTTGCCGACCCTCTGCAGGCAGTCTTGAAGGTCATGAAGAAACAGGGGGTGACATGGGGAGACATTGTTGAGTACTTCTCCGATCCTCAAAATGGCGAAGGGAAATGTCATGGATATGACGGTCCTGCCCTATTTTTCGCCGATTTATTGCGATTTTCCGTGGTTTAATCCAGCGCTCGAGCAGCCCTCGACGCATCCGAAGTCATAGCCGCCCAGGGCACGTGCCTGGCTCTAACGCCAGCGCTCCTGATGGCGCATCACGCCACAGCCGCCAGCGTCCCCAACGCGCGTCACTGTCGGTCCATCACGTGTCAGAACAGCCCCAGGGCTCTGCGCGTAGCCTCGTGATCTCCCCGGGTCAAAACCATCATGCCTGATGACTCCCCGAACGCAGCCTCACCGAAAGGCCCGGAATACTCAGCCATGCTGATGCATCTCCGATCTGTTTCGCCCTTCGATCCCAAGCGCTCTGAAACGCGCGCAACCTTCACATCACATGATTGCCTGGTCCGTGCGCAGCCCTCAGTAGTATATATACCCCTGCTCCTGTAACCTGTCCGTCATCTCGACCTCTTGGTCAATACGGACAGGTAAGCCCCAGTTTGTAACTTAGAATACAACGCTAATATTATCTTGGTCAATACGGACAGCTGAATAAGTTGTGCGTCGCTGCGTGACTCGCTCCGCCGCGCCTCGTCGTCATCTTCCCCGTCCGCCGTCCCTTGTGCTGCGTTTGAGCCTCGTTCCGCAACAGGAAAGCCCGATATTATGGGTTCTTCCAGGACCTTGCTCGCGTCAAAAGGGCCCTAGGCTTCTGGGTGTCGTGGCGGAACAGCCCGAAAGCTAAGACAGTGATCTATGAGTGGGCGCTGCAGTATATCTGCAAGAAAATTGGCTCGGAAGCGCAATCATCGACCAAGGACGGCTTTCTCCAGTCGCGTCTGCGCGCAGTGGATGACAGCTTCCTCTATGGGTTCAGCATGTCGTCCATGTACACTCGACTAGACCAGCTTTGTCCTACCTTTGTGCGGCTGGTCTTCACATTCAGTTTGACCACGCGGTAGCTGAACGAGCTATCTGCCAAGTCAATGATGCGCAAGAAGACGGTACGAGCATCCCTATTGATCTCTTCATCTTCTGCTGATAGTCCGACCATTTAGCGAGTCGCATCGATGATCCTGGACCTCCTCGGCGAGCGGAGTCAGCTCAACAGCTGGAAGAAGCATATATTTGGCCTCTTCGCATATGCTTCAGGCGCGACACGCCAAATGATTGCCGTGCTGAATACCCTGGGTATCTGCAGCAGCTATCCCACGCTTGCCGGTACGCAGAAGCGCACGGGAAAGCTCGCGTTCAAGCTCGATTCGCAGCAGTGGTGTTTGCCAGGAGGCGAGAATGTGCTTGACCGAGTCAGCACTACAGCCGGCATTCCTCCTCTGCCTAGCCTGGGAGAGCTTCAGTCAAATGATGATACAGACAATGACAACGACGAGCCATTGAACGGCATACCTAGCGCTGCAATGCAGACAGACGATGTTAGTGTTTTATGCTTTCCTGGACCTCTCCTGCCATAGTACTGATATCAAATAAAATCGTCAGCCTCAGACCATACCAGCGTCGACTCCAGCGTGCCGTCGAAGGCCTGTCGACCCACTAGTCAGCACGGTGGGCTTGCAGAACTTCCGCAACCTCGGCCTTCTCCGAACGATCTCATTGTCGCGTCGAGTTGCGGCCAAGCGCCTGGTGCACGAGCAGCTCGTCGAGCATGTCTATGACAACATCAATTTCATGCGTCGCACAGAGGAGCAAACGCTGGGACACAAGGACAACATGGAGAACGGTACCTGCGCAACAGTTGTTCCCCTCTTCGAGGCCGACTCTGCGAACATGACAGTAGACGAGCTTATCACAAAGCACGAAGCCGCGATAGAACGCTCGTAAATCCTACCGGCCACCCCAATGGCTTCATCCCCGTGGACCTGCTCCAAGAACACATGAATTTGTATACCAAGGTACGCCTCGCATACCCTTGCTATGGGCTTGATGTGCTGAACACGAGCTATCAGACACTGTACAAAGTGCATGGGAGCAACGCTTCATGGGAATGGCTTGAGATCATCTCCCCTTGCGTGGTGCAGCTGTGCAAGCTCGTGTCTCAAATGCACGACACCTACGGATCCGCCCAAGGCAACAAGCACGCACCGCCGAATCTGTCCTATGACATCGGCTGCCTAATTGACTCTATGCGAGAGTTTAGTATTTACACTCCTGATCCTCGTGGTCGCGCCATCGAAGGTCCAAAGGCTAGCATCGCCAATGTGCTCACGGTCAGCGCACACCAGCTTATAGGCCCTCTCGCGGACTACAACGAGCTGTTTGAGCGCCTGCGCCGCCGCCGCCGCCTTTACCCAGTGGTGGGCGAACGTCCAGCAATCTACTCGCACGCTCCCGAGTATAATGTTCATGCGTGTGCAGGCCGCACTGCAGAGATTGTCCCGGGTGTAAGCTTACAGACAGGTGTGTCACTGCAGCTTGGTTTCACACAAGGTCCGCAGTCTTACTCATATTTTCCCTTACAGCGCATGGTTCTGTGCCTGTACCAGCTGCTGGTTCGCACAGCGGCGGCCAGGAGCTGTCGCAGTACGATGACGACGACAAGCTTGACCGCGCGAGCGTCACCTCGCGCCGCTCATCTACTCAAGGCGACGTACTTGAGCCGCCGACTCCTTCTGCTACATTCCATGACTCGGATGCCTCTTTGTCGTCTGACGGAGCCTCAGAAGGTGAGCAGGCCGATGTAGAGGACAGCGAACGGCTCCCCTGGGAGCAAATCCTTGACGAGCCTCTCGAGAGGCTTTTTACACTAGACACGGAGGAGAACGTCGATGTCTACATGTATTAAAGCCTAAGCGAGCTATATGTACATGTCCAAGTCATTACTACCTAAAATTTCGATGGGAATTGCGACCTTCGCGAGAGCATGAGCGACCCCTTGGTTAGGGCCTGTGAGTGCCCAGCCAGTACCGGTCTGAGAGCCCCAGCACTTGCCCAAAAAGGCAATGGCGAGGGAGGCTCCTCTGACCGGTCCGGATGAGGACGAGCCTAGCCTAGCGCCATCAAGCTGGGTACCTGCCCAAAACGGAAATAAGCGCCATAAGCGAGAATTTGGCTGGCAGAGGTATTCCAGCTGCTCCCCTGCTCTATCTAGGGCCTGGAACATGGGTAAAAGTGGTAGATACCGTAGCTGGAAGGTATTATAGTAGTAACCTTCATCTGTGGGGATGCCCCAGGGGATGCGAATATATTACGGAATTAACTGGAATTTCGACGAATTTCAAATGCGTGTACTGGGGCACCCTTGGGCCTTCAATGGGGTGTGGGCACCGTGCAGTGCGTTGTATAGGTACTATAGCATGGGGCAAAACCATATGAAGAGCCCCAGGTCGATCCTAGAGCCCAGCAATATCCTGGGAATTATGCTCGAATTTAGGGGAATTAATGCGCCAGGGAGAGGGGCTTCCATACCTTCCCCACCGCGTTCCTGACGCGTCGGACGCGTCGTTTACATGTAATTGGTATGTAGTGTCATGGGAAAGGTGTTTTGACGCGTGTAACACGTAGGGGAATCTATACAGGGGGTCAAAACCCTCCAAAATCGCGTTCAGGGGGCATTCCCCAGGCTCCTGCAGCTTCCACAGCGGTCCAATCTTGCTGGGGCTGTGGAATAATGTGTATGGGTGCTGTATAACGCTATATGCAACGTTTTGGAGCTGTAGGATGGTGGGAATATGATGTTCCTGGCTCTTAAATGCGCATTTTTGGGCACTTTGGGCCCAAAACACCATATATGCAGCTACCCAAAAGGATCCAGGCAGTATTGGATCAATTCCTGCTACATACAAGCCCTACATATATGTACTGACATGTTTGAGGGGTCCGGACCTGTCCTCCTATCCTACAGCAGCCAGGCACATACCTGCTTTCACTTTGGTGTTCTGAAGTGCCCAGAAGCAAACTAAAGGCCACTTTTCGCTTTTGCAGGTATGTACCTCCACCATTTCTCCCCCGATTCACTTACAAATCTGTACTCCCCCGTTTTCATAGGCTGCGAATCGATCTGAGATACAGCGCCCGCACCATTCCCAACGGTTGCGCTGCGATCTGGGCGATTTCGTCAAAATCAGCCAAAAGCGCCCGTGGGAAACGACCAGATCTGGAGGATCGCATGGGAATGGAGGCGGGGGATGAAAAAGCGAGTATACTGTGCAGTTTCTACACCTGATGCAATGAGAATCCAGGTGTTTGCCCCACGATATTCACACTTTTTTTTGGCAGATCCTCGCAGGTCCCCTATCACTTCCCTGCCACCTCTAGGCCCCCAAAGCTCTCGTCTAGCTTCTGTGAGGGTTACATAACCCTTTGGCATAGCTGGAAAGGGTTCAGAACCGGTGGAAAGGGTTGCAGGCCGCTTTCAGGCTGAGAAAAATCGAAATCAAATATAATCAATCATTTATTATATTCCACAGCGGTTCAATTGGGTCCCTGCCTTCCCCCTATACTATACATACATAGTACACACTAATGTACATAGCGTAGAGGCCCCAGAAAGCCAGGGGATCGAGGGGAAGCAGCAGAAATGGCTTTCAGAAGCGAAATTAATGCCCATGACCGCATTGGGCCCTTCCTGGACAGGTACCCGGATGGCCCGGTCAGGGTCTGCTTTGTGGCGCTGATGCGCTGATGGCGGCACCGGGAGGCCGCACTAAAGCCGCAAAGACTTGGCTCCCCGCCGTTCTTTTGTGAATAACTCCTTCTCTGTCCATTTTTGGGCTGTCTCCTTTTGGAATATGTCTTTCCATTAAGCTGCGCAGCTTTCCAGACAGTTTCGAAAATAGGCGCCCAAAACGGTCCCTTTTAAAAACACACCCCTGTAAATGCCCGGAAAATGCGTTATATTGCCAACTAGGGCTTGTAGTGTTTTTTGCTAAATGATTTATTAGTATAGTAGGGACGTTTTATAAAAGAGCTACATGGTCTGGTGCACCTCCAGGCCGAACATCTTCGACCATTATCATCGCCCTACGCGTCATCGGCATCCCTCATACCCAAATCCGACCCGACGGTCAAGCCGTGATGGGTCAACGACTATCAGGCGTTGAACGACAACACTGTTCCGGATCGCCACCCGCAGCCTACGGTCAATGAGATCTTGGGCAATGTGGCGAAAGGTAAGATTTTTGCGAAACTGGACATGACAAACTCGTTCTTCTAGACACGAGTACACCCAGACGATATACCGCTAATGGCGGTCACTACGCCTTTTGGGATGTACGAGTGGACTGTCATGCCGCAGAGCTGTCGGAACGCTCCTGCCACGCATCAGCCTCGCATGTTCGACACCCTTCGACCTTGGATAGGCACGATGTGCCATGTATACATTAACGATATTGCTGTCTGGTCGCAGACGATCAAGGAACATCAACAGAACGTCGAAACGATACTCCTCGCCCTACGACAGTATTCCCTCTTCGCTTCGAACAAGAAGACCGAGCTCTTCGCGCAGAGCATCCGGTTCCTCAGCCATCGCATATTGGCTGACGGCATCGAGGCGAACGACCGAAAGACAAAGAAGATCATCACCTGACTGACGCCTGCCTTCGCCTCCGACGTGCGATCTTTCCTTGGACTTGTTTGCTACCTCGACAAGTTCCTTCCCCACCTCACGAACTACACGTGCATACTCACTCCGCTCACGACGAAAGAGGTCGACAACGACTGGCCTGAATGGTCTGCCAATTACCAGGACGCTTTCCACAAATCAAAGAACTCGTCGTATCTCGTGAGTGTCTCACCGTTATCGACCACGCTAACATGGGCGAAAACAGAATCTTCGTCTCATGTGATGCGAGTGACTGGCGTACTGGCGCTGTCCTCTCCTATGGGCCTACGCTTGAGTTTGCACGCCCGGTCGCGTACGATTTGATGCAGCTCAGCAACGCCAAGCTGAACTACCCTGTACACGAGAAGGAGCTCCTCGCTGTTGTCCGTGCGCTGGAAAAGTGACGCGTGGACTTGCTGGGGGTTTCCTTCGTAGTCTACATAGATCATCGCTCACTGGAGAAATTTAAGACACAGAAGAACCTCTCTAGATGACAGGCTCCATGGCAAGAATTTCTAGGACAGTACGACTTCAACGTCGAATACATCCTGGGCGAGACGAACTCCGTCGCTGACGCCCTCTCCTATCTTCCCCCTGACGTCAACATCGACATCTTGGCAACAGCCGCAGTCACCACCTCACTGCGGATTGCGACATCTCCGGCTTGGCTCGAATCTATTCGTCGGGGATACAAGAAGGATCCCTGGTGCAAACGCCTCTGCGATGACGGCACTACCATTGGCTTCCGCGAGGAACACAGGCATCTCTACATTGGCACCTGACTACTCATTCCCCACGTTCCTGACATCTGCAAACACCTGTTCCGACTTGTACACGACTTCCTCGGCCACTTCGGCACCGACAAGTCCTACGCGGCACTCCAGGACTCGTACTTTTGGCCCAACATGAGGAAGGATCTTGAGGAATCCTATATTCCTTCGTGCGAACACTGCCAACAAAATAAGAACACTACACGCAAACTCACCAGGCTACTTCACTCCCTACCCGTTTCTGATCGTCACGGGCAGAGCGTCGCCATCGACTTCATCGGTCCGCTACCTGACGATCATGGGCACAACTGCATCGTCACCATGATCGACCTTTCAGGCGCAGACATCCGTATTGTCGCGACGCGTACCAATATCATTGCGGATGAGTTTGCACTCATCTTCTTTGACCAATAGTTCTGCGAGAACATACTCCCCGAGGAGATCATCTTGGATCGTGACAAACTCTTCATATCGAACTTCTGGCGCGCACTTCATCAACTCATCGGCGTAAAGCTCAAGCTTTACGCTTCCTACCATCCTCAGACTGACGGCACTAGCGAACGATCGAACAGGACCGGCATACAACTCTTGCGATACCACGTACAGCGCAACCAGAAGGGATGGGTGCGCGCACTGCCACGCATTCGCTTCAACATCATGAGTACGGTGAACGCCAGCACAGGGTTCTCTCCCTTCCAATTACATCTTAGTCACACTCCGCGTGTCATTCCCCCGTTCTCTCAGGCAACACTAGACGACACTTCGCACAACTTCGGCCTCTCTGCTGCCGAAGCAGCGGAGATCATCAAGCAGCTCGATACTGATTTCATGGAGTCACAGGACAATCTCACCTTGGCGAAATCGAACCAGGCGATTCAAGCGAACCGCCATTGCTCACCTGAAATCTTCTACGCGGTCGTCAACCACGTTCTACTCTTGACACTGCACCGTCAACGGGAGTATATGCAGCGCGGCGATCACCGTGTCGCGAAATTTATGGTAAGGTATGACGGACCCTATACAGTTACCGCTACACATCCCGAAACCTTGAACTACACGCTGGACCTGCCATCCTACATGCGCGTGTTCAAGACGTACCATGCTTCGCTACTGAAGCCTTGACGGGAGAACGATCGCGAGAAGTTCCCAGGACGCGAGTACGGCCGACCAGGGCTCATCATTGGTGACACGGGTGAACAAGAGTGGCCCGTCAAGCGGATCCTCGACCACCGTCGTCGCGGGCGAGGCTGGTCGTTCCTGGTTCGCTGGCGCGGTTACGGCCCGGAACACGACGCATGGATCCCCGGATCCGAAGTTGTCAACCTTGACACCTACGGCGATTGGCTCGCGGACAACGAACCCGACGCCCTGCCCGAGTGGCGCAAACGAATAAAGGTGGAAAACTGATATTGGTTGCTTTTGAGAGGGGAGGAGTGTAACTGCGGACACGCGTTACACGAGGTTGTGACCGTTATGTGACGAAAGCCGTTATGCTTGCGCACACCTTCGTCGTTTGCTCTTTAGCTCACATCGCAACGACAAAGGTATGTCGCCCACATGTATTATACCACACGAGCTCACACCGCAATGACGAAGCTTGTTCCTATCATTTACCGTTGAGTGTTACCGGCAGACAGCCGGTTTCCAGCTTCTCTTGGAAGACCAGGCTATTCAATTCTCCCCCATCCTAGTCATCAGCGGCGGCTGCCTGCGAGCAAAGAGGCAGCGCACAATGCGTGGCAACATTGAGCGATCTGTTGATGCGGGACGGGGCAAAGAGCCTTCGATTTGATCTTGTCCGTATGTACAGTGGCTGCAAAAAATAACACAATTCACTTCAAGGGGCTTGATAAAACATTTATCTGAGCATGTATAGTGCATATATTGATGGCAATGGACTATCACTGATATTATACATGCTTCCAGCTATA
>BPQB01000212.1:0-11880 GCA_019973155.2 Phanerochaete sordida | reverse complement strand
TCGCCGGGGCATTCGAGAGACCAAAAGGCATGACGAGGTACTCGTAGAGGCCCAACGGCGTGCGAAAAGCGGTCTTCCACTCGTCTCCCTCCTTGACGCGTACAAGATTAAAGGCGTTCTTCAAGTCGATGACGGAGAAGCGGGAACAGCCTTGTACGCGGTCAAGGAGATCATCAATGAGCGGAAGTGGGTAACAATTCTTCTTCGAAATGGCGTTCAAGCCACGGTAGTCGACGCAGAGGCGTAAACCTCCGGTCTTCTTCCGTACGAAGAGAATAGGCGCAGCGGCGGAGGACGTCGAGCGACGAATGAACCCCTTCTTGAGGTTCGACTCGATGTACTCCACCAGAGCAGTGCGCTCCTCGGGAGAGAGGCGATACATGGTACCAAACGGAGGGGACTTACCGTCCTCCAGCTCGATGCTGATGTCGTACGGCCGGTGCGGCGGCAGCTGGTCAACATCGACTGGGGAGAAGACCGACGCCCAGGGGTGGTACTTGGGCGGCAGGTCTGCGAGTACGTCGGCCTCGACGTCCGGCGACGTCGAGGGCTCGGGATCGTCGAGATCCAAGTCAGACGTCGGCGTAGAGCCAGACATCATCGCGAGCTTGTACGACGGAGAACCTGTGGCATGGAAACGAATCAGCGCATACGGAGTAGATTTGGTATACTTCAGAAAGCGCCGAGGGTTGACGACCGCGATGTCCGGAGGACTGGTCTGCGGTGTCGAGGAGGACGAGTCCTGCGCAGCGGAGCGACCGAAGCCATTCCATGCCAGGAACGAGGACAGAAACGGGGAGCGAGGAGTTGGTGGAGGCGAAGGAGTCGAGGCGCTGGCCGAGCGCTCGTGTGGCGTAGGTGCGGGTGATGTGGCGAGGCGAGACTCGACACTACCGCCGTTAAGACCGAGGCCTAGACCGACGGAGGTGAACGAGTTGAGCGAGGCGAAAGGGCGAGGAAGACCGAAGCCTTTGCCCGGGACGGTGATGCGAGTCGAGCGAGTGAGGTTGCAGCACGACAGGGAGAGGTCGATCGTCTCCCAGTCGATGACTGGGTTGTGGCGTCGAAGCCAATCGAGACCTAGAATGATAGGGTAGGAGACGGAGACGACTCCGAGGCTGATAACCTCGGAGTGCTTGTCAACGGTCAGTTGAGTGACGACGTCGTGGATCACCAGACCCGAAGCGATCGGACGATCGTCAACGGCGGTGACCGGAGTAGGCACGTCCTTAAAACGGCGGGGTAACGAGTGACGACGGGCAAACGCCTCGGAGATACAAGATCCCGAGGCACCCGAGTCGATGAGCGCGAAAGTGCGGACGGGTTTTCTGTTAGGAAAATGTAACGTAACGTTGATAAAGAAATGGTCGGGAGAGTTAAAGAACGTCTCCGCCGCAAAAGAATACGAAGGCGGCGGATAAGCGGAAGGTGCGGGTATATAACGCCCGTCAGTAGAACGGACGTGCGTGGGCTTCACGGCCGGTGGTGAAGAACGGGTCCCGTCGTTAACCGGAAGCCCAGGGACCTGGGAAGGGCGACCGGTTAGGCTTTTCCCGAAGGAGAAGCCTTCTGCTTAGCCGCAAAGGCGGCCTTCGCAGCCGCGGACATGTTAGGGCAGTCCGCGATCATGTGCTTGCCCTGCCCGCAGTACAGGCAGAGGCCCTCGCGGCGACGACGATCCTTCTTGGCGGCGGACAAGGGACCACGCTTGACAGCGTCAATCTCCATGGGCACGACCTGAGAGGACGACGAAGCAACGGCAGGAGCGGCAGCAAGTGCCGCAGGGTACGCAGCGGGACGCGGACGAGGCTTCGAGTCGGAGCGGCTCGAAGAGGAGCCCTTGGAGGACTCCTTCTTCTCGAGCTCACGCTCGTGAAGCCGGTCGTCGAGCTCGGTGCAGAGCCGAGCAAATGCGTCGAAAGAAGTAGGACGGGGCTTACCGACGAGGAGGTCCTTGAGGTCCTCCTTGAGACCACTGTAAAAGTAGTCGATCTTCGTCGTGTCGTTGAGGACCAAGTCCTTGTGGAGCTCGCGCGACCTCGAAAGGTACGCGTGGCAGGACCCGGTCTGACGAAGAGCCTTGAGCTTCCGCAGCGCGGTGGCGGACACGTTGGTGTCGCCGAAGTGCTGGCGGAAGTCGTCGAGGAGAGCGGCGAAGTTGTAGAGGAGGTCGGGGTTGGCGGCCTTGATGCCGTTGAACCACGACTTCGGCGAACCCTGCTTCAAGTAGCCGGCGATGTAGATCGCCCTATCGTAGTCGTTGACCAACGACGCCCGCTGCAGGTAGACTGCGTTGGAGACGTCGTCGAGCCAGGACTCGACGTTCGAGGCGTGACCATCGAAGACGGCGGGCTCCTTGAAGCGAGGGACACCGCGCGGGTCGGCGTGCGCAGGCGCTGGTGCCGGTGGCGGCGGTGGCGGCGGTGCTTGAGGTGGTGGATGGGCTCGGGCACGCAGGGCTGCAGTCATCGCGTTGAGCGACGCCAACATGCGCTCCTGCGCCGCCTCAAACGACGCAACACGGAGCCCAACATCCTGCAGACTGGACCAGATCGCCTGGCGCTCAGCCTCAGGGTCTGCAAAGGAGCCAGCGGGAGGTACGCCGGGTGGAGCTCCGTGGGCGGGATCGGCCGCCGGAGGCTGTGGGAATGCATGCCCGGCCTCGTTGAGGGCCTGTTCCACCCATGGGTCGTTGGGGTTGAGGTCTAGGTCGTCCATAGCGACGAAAAGGTTAGTAGAAAGAGGTAGGGGTCGAAAAAGCGAAGGGAAAGGTAAAGAAACGAAAGGGAAGGCGAGGACAGTACCGGAAAGTCGAGCGGACGAAACCGAACGACGACGAGGGGCGAGTGATCGAGTCCGAGGGGTGGTCGAACCAAACTGTGACGGGTAGCTCCACGCGAGTCGAGACGAGAGGGGGCGGACGTCGAGTACGAGCGAGCAAGAAGTAGCGGATGGATTAATAGGAAAAGATAGGACGTGGAGGGGAGCGACACGGGGGTTGGTTCGACGAGGGATACAGGACGGCGCAGGCCAGTATAAGTGAGGAACGAGGATCGCGAGTCAGGGGCGCCTATGTCCGAAAAAGGAAGGACCCTGTAGCAGGGTGGAGGCAAAACTACAGAGACGAAACCGAGACCGTAAAGATAAGTCCGAAGGGCCCGAAGGCGTGCTAGAGTGCCCGTGAGTATCTAAAGTGACCGTTGGGTGCTACAATGACCGTGGGTGTGCTAGAAAGACCGTTGTGCGTGCTAGAGTGACCATGGGCGTGAGCCCGCGAGGTTAACGCTCGCGCGCTGCCTTGAGCAGGCGCGCACGAGCGGGTTCGGCTCTAGCCTCGTGCTAGAGGTAACGGCGTAACCGTTACACTTTTCGGAAGCAAAGGCCTGCCCTTTGAAGGCCCTCAAGATACTCAAGCGACCCCGCACATCGACTCGGGGCGGCCACGAGCCGTGTGAGAAGGCCGCCTTCCCACTACTCCATCGCGGGGCTACAAATGGCCTTGGTACACGGTAGTATGTCTATAATTTCTATGTAACTATTGTCATCTTTCAATAAATGCGCATTTCTGCCCCGTCTTCTGCTGTGTTCGGCGTCGCGAGCCTTTGTAAGCCAAGCAACGGCACGAAGGGTAAGGTCACGTGATTTGCGCAACGCCCGAATCCTCCAAGTCCCGAGCTTCAATGGTGCCACGGACTATTGTTGTCGAGTCCCTCGCAGACATTCGGGGAGGCATACGTGCATTACAGCAATATGTTTACATGTAAATTAGTGTACGCACGATACTTTACAAGCTAACAGGACTCTACAAATTGTCGTCATCGTTGTCAGAGTCTGCCATCCCGCGGGCAGGGTCATCGTCCGGATCAACGTCCGCGGCAACAGTGAAGTGAAGTCCTTCGTCGTCATCTTTGTCCTCTTGCGGCTGAACTGCCGGTGCAGGGAGGTCCACGGGCGTGGAAAGAAATGTGGTTGTCTTCCTCCACATGGTGCTAAACTTCGCGTGAAGTCCGCGTTCAGTAGATGCGCGTTCAGCAGCATACGCGGCGGCACCTTCGGCCGTGGCGGGGCAGGTCTTCAGGGAAAGCGCCTGGCCTTCGCGTTGATCCCACTCAAGGGCAGCCTTCTGAAGGAGGGCCAGACAGCGCCACTTCTCCTCTTAGAGGAGCAGGACCTCTTCGCGATAACGCTCCCGGCGTGCGCGGGACTTCAAGTATTCGACGCGCAAGGCTATCGGTGGAGATAGTCAGCACGTATCGGATATGACAGGTTGTACGGCTGCTCACCATTGTTCAGGCCGTGTATGCCATTGGTCTCGCCCTTGTTTGCGCCCATCCATATTCAAGAGAGCGTGTGCTTGCCCTCGGAAGTGCCGACCCCGACGACTTCATCGTCTCCGCGCATGGTCGTGACATCCGAGTCAAGGAGTTCTTTCCAGGAGCGCTCCCAAGCCCCATGGCCGACGAGGGCTAGCTTAGCTCTCCACGCAGCACGGTACTTCTTCTTGAGCGTGACAATCTTGATCTCATTCTGCTTGATCTTGATGCACGCGCGCGTATTGGGCCGCTGATGGCGTACGTGGCGATCTTTGAAGCGGACGAGGCAGGAGCAGATGTGTAAGTGGACACGCAGCTTGTTCAAGCTGTCAGAGAGCTGGCCATCGCGAAGACGAGACTCCATGTCGGCAAGGCCAGCCACGCAGCTCTCCAGGTTGTCCTCTTCGAGCTCGTGGGGAAGGAAGAGTGGCTGCCTCTCGGGGACGTCAAGTTGCTCAATCTCAGACACGTGGGGCGGGGCACTGAGGACAACAGTTGCGAGCGCAACGCGGAGAGCACGCCGGTGAGCTGGTGTTGTTGCTCGGCCAGTTTCCGCGTGACGCAGGGCATGTAGACGGCCTGGACATTTTGCATCGTGTTGATCCGGTGACGCAGCGTGGCACGCTTCGCGATCGCCTCGGCCGTCTGCGGGGGGGGGGGGGGCGTCAGATGCAGTAGAAGGGTACTTCTTGCGGAATTTCCGTCTGCGCGAGCGTGAGTCATTAATACCTCGAACCATGTAGCGACAACGTACTGTTGCTCCTCGAGGTCGACGAGCGTTAATATCATTGACACAGGCGTGACTTCGTGGAGAGTCGTCGAGCCACTCGTGGCTTCCTCCTCCTCCTTGGCAAGCTGAAGGCGAATCTCAGCCTCGGTCATACCTGCGCCGCCGGTCAGCTATGCTCACACAACGTGTTCAAATGCCGTACCAAACAATTTCTAGTAATATGGGTCGGGCAAAGACGGATCTGCCTCGTACGCGGCAATTTAGGCATCCCACTCCGCAACGTGAGCTTCTTGGAGTTCGTTCCTCAAATCTTGATGCACGTGGTCAAATCGTATGAATGCAGCAACAGCTGCGCGCTCGCGTTTCTCTAGAGTAGCTCCTACAAGATGTTTGGGATCAACGGGGGCATGTCGCTGTAGTCCTCAGACTCGAACACACCCATATTAATGTACTTCTCCTGGTTATTGAAGCCAAAGTGATCCTCGAGCGTCTCCTCCCTCGATCCAGGACCCATCTCCCGTGTGCTCGCCGCCGTGCCATCCATTCGAGACCACCCGCGCTTGACTTCCTCGCTGTCCGTCCACTCGACACCGCGCATGAAGTTGAGCGAGTACTGGTTGTGCCCCTCTTCCTTGTGACCATTGAGATGGTACTTGGGGATCGCGTATCGGACCTCCCCAACTGGGAGTTCGATCTGAAGGTGATGGGGAAGACTGGCCATCCGCTGGAGAAGCCAGCGCAGCCACTGGCACATGATGTCGTAAGACAGCACATATGGTAGCATGGCTGGAGGGGGAAGGTTGAAGAGCGCCGACAGCGCGATGTAGTCGATGTTACAGTTTTTGCGGAACGGCATCAGCGCGTGTCGACGACGGTAGAGCCGTATTACGTACCTCTCGCCCTTTTGAAGGTCACTGACTCCGTTCGGTAGTACAAATCCATGTCGCGCATTGATCGCCATGGCGACGCCAGTTGTGGCGTAGCCCTTGTGGAACCGCGTGTTGGTGTGCATGAGGGTGGCGAAACTGGTGCATGTGCTTATCTGGGCGGTACATGAGTATCGTGCGGACGTGCATTCATTGGCGTGCTCACATCCTCTTGGGTTGCGTACTTCTTGATGTGCTCGCGATACGCTACGCCCTCGATGAAGTACCCCCAGCTGGACGACATGGAGGGGTCGCGAACGTCGTTTGAAATTGCCCGTCGCTTGAGACGGAAGTTCGTGTCGATAGCAACAAACGTCGTGTATATGAATTTCGAAGGCAGTCAGTGATGGGGTGTGACAGTAGCACGGTGACGTAACGTACTTGAGATCATCTGAGATCGTATCCCAGTTTTCTGGAAGGTTGATCCCGGGCCGCGAACACGCTGGGCAGCGAATGCAAAGTTCGCCTGGCTTCGTGGCTTCAACGCCACCAGGCTCATGACCCCGCGCGGCCCGCTTGAGGGCTTGTACATGGCACCACTGTTGCACGACGCGGAGGAAGGGCTTCAAACGCTCCTACGAATGAATAGAGTTAATGTCTGGAACGCAGACAAAAGGACACTACTCACAAACAACTTCTTCAGCCCAAACCTATTGGTCAACTTCTGGAGGGATAGGTAGTAGTCGTAGACCGTGCGTGACCTTGCTTTGAAGCGTGAGCATGTGGAAGGTCTCGAGGAGACGGAAAGTGCAGCAGGTCGAGGGGTTGTCGAGGGTGGCAGGGTAGAGTTCGTAGCGGAGAAGCTGCTGCACGCTTGTCCCGGCGCGGTACTGTTTGTCGCATTGGCAATACTGGACCGTCATCGAATGGAAGCCATTCGTGTGCATGACCATGAAGTTGCGCGATGCAGCAGTCGGGGCGAGGCAGGGTTCACCGTGAGGGTGTCCAAGCTGGAGGATGAAGCCGAGACTCTGGAGTGTAGTCGCCTCGAAGAACTTCCCGTTCCATTGCTGCGTAGTACATCAGCTAAGCTCCTCGAAAAACAAGCAGGGGTCGTACCTTGATTCAATGGAAAGGGTTGGAGGTGTGCGCACGAAGACAGCATGCACCACATAAGACGCTGTCGCCCATGCAGTCGATGCAGCGAAATTTGGGCGTTCGGCTGGGATCGCGCGGACAATTAGGGCAACGCTCACGGCCGGTCCCGCACCGTCCATCGGGACGCAGCAGCTCATCTATGAACATGTTGCGATGCGCTGCCCAGTCTGAAAGGACTTGATCGTGAGTCTGGAACAGTAAGAGGGAGGAAGAGAGTGGATGTTAGCGTATCTCGACGGTGAGAGGCAGCGCGAGAGACATACGATGGTCACAAACGTCTTGGGACCCTGCTCAGCGAACTTTTGCACCTGTTGTACCGGCGTGGCAACTGTGGGCTCGCTATTGTTGGCAAAGGGAAGGCTCTCGGGGGGCGACAGGTTCCATGCTGCTTCAGCGTCGATGACGTCTTCGACCGTAGTCTGGAGCGTCGGCGGAGCGGGAGTGGGGAATCGTTGGTGGTCTCGCACGATGTGCTTGCCGTCCTCAGAGATGTGGTTGAGTGTCGCGGTGGCCCCTCGACCGTGAACGTCCTCCTTGCGTAGCCTGAAGAGGTGCGTTCCGCTGTTTTGCTCGAGCTTGCGCTTGCGCGTGGTTTCAGCTCACGCCATGTTGAGAAAGCGATTCAATTAGGGCGGAAAGCGCAGGAGACGACGGATGGGGGGGGAGTGCGAAAATGGGAAGAGAATTAGGAGGGCAGCAAGCGGCTGCGAGGGACGAGGGGGAGTTGTAAGGCAGCAGGGGATATCGAGGGCAAATTTGAGTAAAAAAAAAACTGGGGCCCACGGAAAATGGCCGCTGGCCAACGGCTGTAGATAATCTAGCGTTGCGACAGCCAGATATGGGCAAATGAGGGCAGTCGATCGCGATCCCCCAATTTGGATAGCCCGCCGGAGGAGCTCCACCCCGCGCTACCCACCAGCGCATCCTAACGCAAGAGTCAGCTCTTCCTCACTCTTTTGTCCACGAGACTTCATACCAGTTTACACAAACACACAAAGTGTGCTCTGAAACATGTGCGTTGCACGGAATGAGCCGTACTGTCAAATGGGGGGAAGCGGGAAAAGTTAGGCGCTTGACCTGGGACCGCCTACCATCCGCCTAGGGCCTGATTCTGACAGTACAGGCACTTAGCGAACCGTCTTTTATACCTCTTCCAAAAATACGAGATTTTTTGAACGACTGGTGGGAGGGGGAGAAGCAATACGGCGAGGCAAGGCAAAGATGGGGTGAAGCGGGAAAAGTGATGGGAGGCATGAGGCACCCAGAGGCTCGCTCACGATTTCGAGCACAGCATGCCCTCCTCTGGATGAAATATTCTCATACTCGACATCGAGGCACACTATACTGTACTCTGTAAGACGTTGCAAGAACATGAGCGATTGGAGCTCAAGCAGCTCGTAGGTCGCGGACGAGCTCGCCATCAAATCCCTTAGATCTGAAGGCCTGATCGCTGATGTCCTTCGTCCACTCGTTTCCCGTCCCCCACGCTCCTCCCACACATGTGGACAAATTTTATACCATGATAGGAGCACATCCATGCCAATGCAGGCGTAGGCCAAACCCAGAATTTTTTGGAGCAACGGAAAGTCCAATGTGGGGGGAAGCGGGAAAATGGCGTTTTTCCCGCTTCCCCCCATTTGACAGTACAGTGGTCTCAAATGACGACACGGCATCGGAGACCGTGGTTCGACTTTTGCTTCCGCTGGGTCGGCGCAGGCCAATGACGAGCCATCCGGAGACCGCTCCCCACGGTGTGAGCCAGGTCAGTCCGCCACAGACAGCGCGTCGGAACGTATAGCATTTAGACAGCCTCTGTCGTCGACGCGTCAGCTGCGGAGCACGCAAAGCGTCGGAAATGCTCACCTCAGCTGTCTGCAAGCCTGGGGCATGCACGAGAACGAGTGCAGAAACCTGCTCATCGTGTTCCACGTTGAGTGTGGTATGTCGGGCTGGCAGGAAGTGGAAGAGAGTTGCAGAGAGGCGGTCGTGGGAGCGAGAACATCGCCAACATCGTCCGTGGGAGAAGGGCGGCAGTCCGTGATGGGTCCGGTTTGGGAAATGGGCAGGGGCAGGGTGTCCAGATTTAGAAATATGGCGGAATTCAGGAATATGCTGTTACATTTTTCTAAGCTTAGTGAAGCAGTGGAGCTTCAGGCACACTACAGCACTGTATGTATTACATATACTTCAATGATATGTAAAACTATGAGCAGCTAATACCGCAGAGCCATGATTGTATGGTGCGACTTGCTCTCCGCCGCCAGCGCCAAGCCCCCCGTTTGCGGTCGCGACCTCCACCTGCAGCGACCAGAGCCACGGTAAAATACATAGATATTGCTACACACACCGTTCATTGGTGCCTAATAAAGTTCACCTGCTTGCAAGTGTTCCGTTTGTCACTGAAAGGCAGTGAACAGCTGGAAGTCATCCCGGGCGCACTCCACAGTATGAAGTGGCTCGAAGTGTGTGCGCACCCTTGTATCTCTCCACTCCTATTATCCCGCACTGTCAAACGTCTCGAGTAGGGTTTGATAGCTATCCCCTAGTCATAACACCTTTGATCTGTCCCATCCCAACTGCAGGAATATCTGTACCGTTGCGACTTTTTATATACTCATGCAGTAGGAAACTGTGGTATGCCATGTCAATATAGTCCTTTGCATTCTCGGTGCACCAGATGCGTTACTAAGTAATCATTCTGATGCGATTGAAAAACGAAGTAAGCAATTTGCACGTATTCATGGTGAAATGGTGCATGTGGGATGGGATGCTTGTCCTCGCAACCTACATGCTGAATCTACGAGACGTGCAGTACATTATTAGAATGTGGTGTTCCTACCCTGCTTATATTCCATGGAATGATTATCTATATCCATTTGAATGAAGATGACATGACCCCGCTGTCCGCTTCGCGTTGCGAAGTGCATGGTAGAATGCGACCACTTACTGTGCAACTTGGTCAGCAGTACACAATGCAACATGTGGTCCTTGGTCCATGCGACCATCGAGGGGATGAGACAAGTGTGCATTACAACCACATACAAGTAGGACCGCGATATTCACCGTCCACATGTGCGCCAGTATACTGCTACAATGCATGCACTAAGGTGACATGCGCGTTGGTCTTGGAGCGGCGGCACGACGTGTCGCTCATGTGTGTTACAGACATGCACACTCAAACACTGCAAACATGTTTGAATAGCTTTAAATAGGTTAGAAAGGTACAAATGTCGATGTCAGCTACTCCTATGGCACTGGAGGCTGTTCAAACACATAGTAGTCTGCGCACTGCCTATGGATTAATGGTGCGGAGAGGAGTGGCAAGACTGGTGCATCCCTTGCGGGCAGCTGCTCGGATCAAAGTAACGCAAATTTCTCGCTTGAATGAAACATAAATCACGCGATATAGGTGTATCTGAGTAGTATTCAGCCTCACCTACAGCGTATTGCACGTCGGAGTGGGCTTGGTGGGTTCTGATAATCCAATGCGGAAGTCCATCTTACACACACCCTCAAGCTTATCCAAAACATCCGCAGTGCTTTTGCGAACCCAGCGTCATCAGCTATGTATTTGATACCGCGTATTGTGCTTGAGGATGGCTAGGTACCGGTAGCCTGACTTCTTTCAGCTAACGCCACAGCAACGCAGGGAGCTTCCTGAATCCCGTTCTTGCGAACGTGGCGGCGTACACAGCGTGCGTGGACTTGCCCGGACGTATCGCATGTCACTCGCACATTCTTCGTATAGCCCTTTCCGTCGTAATGACAAGGCTGTGGACGCCACCGCCGAGCACCTGGTATACGCCATAGATTAACTGCGGCCCGGTGACGCGTTAATCGGGTGTTCGCCAACGTAGCACCACACACGGCGCGCGCGCGAGCTCGTTCAAGCGAGCTTTGTATCACCCGCTTAGTCTTCGCTCGCACGTCCTCGCCGCAATGTTGATCTTGCGAACCCCACCACCGAAGCGCTGGGAGTAAGATACATCCCAGGATAACTGCAGAACACTTCCCTATACAATTGACGAAGCCCAGCTCTATGTACAAGTGTCAGATCAGCAATAGCGGCGACATAGTGGCTCAAGAAGCCTACGAGCCAGGGGCTAGCAGAGGTCTGCAGTTAAGCCGCTCAATGGCAGGCGGTGCGCGAGGTGCACTGCAGGCCAGCTTTATCGGGCAAGCAAGGACTTGGTGGCGCAATCGCCGAACATCGCAACGACAGGCACGCCAGGGGTGATTATTGCAATTGATACGTCAGGTACAGTTAAATTTACATGGACGAACAGTGGCACGACGATATGGTGGCTGACAGCACAGCCCCTCAGGTCCCTCATTGACTGCGCTGCCCGAACCACGTCAGCACATCGCGTTATGCAGCTTGGCACGGGAACGAACCTCCCGCCGTCTCCGCGACGGCTGTGCAATGAGTAGGGACAACGGGGCAGACCAGACAAAGGGTACAAAGGAGCTACAGGCGGGTAAGCGTATGTCTACAGGATAATCTGACAATGCGCGATGTACTGGAGATAAAGCGTATCAGCTGCCGCGAGGGTTGGAGCTGGGAAACCCCAGAACAAAGGACTACAGCTGCGCACGTCCATATACAGTGGCTGCAAAAAATAACGCAATTCATGTTTGGGGCTAAAACAACAACATTATTTTGGCACATTCTGCTTATTGTTTAGTGGCCACAATAATTGTGAGTGGTAGTGTAATGCTAGGGGTATGATATAATTAAGTTTGTGTAATGGTGGGGATTCTATCAAGTGTGCTAAAAATCAAACACTTGAATATTTGGTCATTTGCTATTGGA
>BPQB01000211.1:0-12207 GCA_019973155.2 Phanerochaete sordida | reverse complement strand
TCGGCGTGCTGCAGGACCTGCTGCAGAAGGACCGCGACGGGCGCTCGCGCCTCAAGTGCGTCGAGCTCGTGTGGAGCGTGCAGGACCCGAGCGCGATCCTGCCGCTCCTCCACCACTTCTCGTACCTGCTCGCGCAGAGCAACTCGAAGCTGTACTACACCTCCCTCCAGATCTCCGTCTCGTACACGCGCTGCTTCGCGAACCCCCCGCCGCACGTGCTCAAGGTCCTCCAGCACCTCCCCGCCGGCCTCCGGGTCACGCCTGGCCGTCCGAAGCTCCAGAGCACGCTCAACAGCGTCGTCGACCGCGCCTGCGCGCTCTTCCACCGCGGCATCGAGGACGGCGGCCGCAGCCGTGGCTGTGGCGGTGCGTCCGGCGCGAGCGTTCGGCGGCGCCTGCCTAGTGTCCCCGCCGTCGGCGCGACCTGCAAGAGCGTGCGCGCTGCGCGCGCCGTCCCCGCCGTCGGCCCGTCCTGGCCTGCGCGCTGTGTGCGTGCGTCGTCAGCGACCGCGACGAAGATTGAAGTAGGGGCGCGGCGGAGCGTACGCGAGCGATGACGAACGCACGCGAGCGCGCCGTCAAAGTGAAAGCGCGAGGACGCGCGGTCAAAGTGAACGCGCGAGGATGCGCGGGCGTGAAGCGCGGCAAGAGCGAACGAAAGCGAAAGGTGCGTGGTGACTCACCGCGCTTTCGCTGACCCTTCCGCTCTCTTTGTAGACCCTCCGCGCGACCTGGCCGCTACTTGAAGGACCGCCGTCAACGCGCGAGGGCGTCCCCTGTGTGATCAAGAGACGACGCCGTGGACGAACGAGCGGCGACCTCCGCCCGCCTCGCGGATCGCGTGGGCATCGCGTCGTCGCGCGACGTCCGTCCGTCGCCTCCCCGCCGTCGACCTCCCGCCACGAAGATCGTCGCGCGAAGCCACGTCGGCGACCGCGGCGCCCACGACGACGCGTGCGACCGCCTGCCGCCGCCGCCGCCGTCTACGAAGACAAACGACCGAGGGCCCTGTCAGCGAGCTTGCAAGACGAACGAGGAGGAGAAACCGCGCACCGTGAACGAGAGCGCGAGAGAGGAGGCGAGAGCGGCGACGTGCTCGCGCCGCTGGCTGCTCGGGAGGACGCACGTCGGCGCGTCGACGCTGCGCGCGAGGACGTCGGGGCGGCACTTACGCGAGGGGATCGATGCGGCTCTGGGAGGCCCACAAACCACCCGCCAAGTCACCTCGAGCGGACGTGCACGTTTGGGCGTGCTGGCGCGTAGCGTCAGCACGGTCGTCGTGCGAGAGCGTGGGGTAGAAAGCGAGAGCGTCGATGCGCTCTCGCTGCGGGCTGCCGTTGAGACCGCGCGTCAGCTTGTCTGCGCCGCGCGTGAGGACGTCGGGACGACACGTACGCGAGGAGACTGACGCGGCTGCAGGTGGCCCGCAAGCCATCCGCCAACTCGCTCCTCGCGGACGTGCACGTCTCGGCGTGCTGGTGCATGGTGTCAGCGCGGTAGTCGACCATGTACATAGACGAGAGACTTACAATATACGTGGAGGGCTTGGCGCGGCAGTGCCGCCCTCGGTCGAGAACGCATGCGCGACGTGAGCGCGAGGGCTTGCGTGGGCCTGACGACGGCGCGGGCAGAGTAAGCGAAGGCCGTTAGCGCGAGTGAGTATCTTTGCGTACCTCGTGCGAGGACGCGTAGGTGGGATACGCTCGCGCGGCCGGTGTCTCGCGCGGCGTGCGGCGATGTGGGCGGGCACCGGGCGAGACGAGATAACGATGGGAATTAGCACCGTCGCGTGCGGTAAACGAATGCGAGGGCTTACCTGAGATTGTGTGCGCGTCGCGCGCACGTCTTCGGCTACGGGCCGCGGCTTCGCGCTGAGCCTCTTCGTTCCGTTATGAGCGGTCCTCCCGGGCTGACTTAATCAGTGGTCTCGAGCGCAGATGTTAAAGAAATGAAATGTGAACCAAGGGCGAACAGAGTGTTTGGCGAAGATTAATCTAGTAAGCTATTGACGAAGGCGAACACAGCTCGAAGCTGGTACTATGTAAATTAAACCGTCTACTACTCAAAGTCCTTCACCGGCACGCTTCTCGCTAACGCCAGCTCGAAGTCACGGCGACGGCGGCGTATCGGCCCTGCGCGCAGGTCCCGTGGCTGAGGTCGAAGCTTCGAGATGGCGATGCGCGCCGCGCGGCACGCGAACGCGATCCACGCATGGCCGCCGGACATCGCGGGCCATCCGAGGTACTGCCGGGCGCGGCGTCGAAGGCTCAGCCTCGCGCCGATGAGCGGTCCACGGCGGCGTGAGCGCATCGTGCGCAGGGTGGGTATGAAGCACAGGTCAGCAGTAAATTTTATGGTGATTGCGGGCGTGCTTACGTGCTGCGGCGGTACGGCCGTCGGCGGTCCTACCATCCATCAAGCGGTCCGTCGGCGCTGGCCTGCCGCGCGTGTTATCGCGACGGCGCCGCCGTTCGATGCGATGCGCTCGTGTACACCGTCTATAGCCGATGCGTTAGCTTATCTACCGGGGCGCGGGAGGATCTCGCCGGAAGGCGACGACGTACCTCCGTTAGTGTTCGAGCTCGGCCTCTCGTGTGAACGAAGAATTCAGGCCTGTTTGGCCGGTGTCTGACTTCCAGCATTGAACACGATAAGAGATGTGATGCTTACCATTATATCGTATCCGACGGTCCTCGTGACCGGTGCGCCGCGGGAGCGCGTTCGAGGCCTATCAGATGCTTATAGACGTTAGTAGGGACGATAATCACCGCGCTGCCGGACGCTTACCTTACTAACAGTGTGCGCACCTCCAAGGCTATCGCCCGAGGCGATATACGAAGTCAATAGCGAAGCAAGTGAACCTGAAGAGCAATACTTACTGTAATATCAGTGCCTCGGACGGCGTCGACCTTCGAGAGGTTTGAGAGGGTCGGGCCCATAGATTTAAAGCCTAACGGACTGCGTAGTCAGCATGCTGCGGTACGGCAAGTAAGATATAGTGCTTACCTGATCGTTATCGTGGACGCCGACGCTTTCAAGTCCTGTATAGGTTCGTCAGTGTCTGACTTCCAGCATTGAACACGATTAATAAAACGTAATACATACCGTCGTTTGCGTCTCGTACCGTCTCTGGCGAGGGCAGCCATGCCTGCGCTTTGTCCAAACGTCTATAGAACGTACAGACGTTAGTAAATGCGAATAAGATAGCTTCTATCTAATGATTACCTCCCTATAGGTCCGGCGTGCTTCAACCTGCCGTGCAGCGTATTCAACGAGATCAGCAGCCTATCTGAACGGTTAAAAATGGTATTACATACCGATACAGTCGTCTGTCGACCTTTGAGAGGTTTGAGAGGGTCGGCCGGCGACGGCCTCCATAGATTTAAAGCCTAACAAGCCGCGTGGTCAGCGTGCTGCGGTACAGCAAGTAAGATATAGTGCTTACCTGGTCGTTACCGTGGACGCCGATACTTTCAAGTCCTGTACAATTTCGTCAGTGTCTGACTTCCAGCATTGAACACGATTGATAGAACGTAATACATACCGCTGTTTGCGTATCCTACCGTCTCTAGCGACGGGTGCCACGCCTGAGCTTTGTCCGAACGCCTATAGGGCGTACAGACGTTAGTAAAGGCGAATAAGATCGCTTCTATCTAATGATTACCTTGCTATGGGTCCGGCCTACTTCAGCCTGCGATACAGCGTATTAAACGAGATTAGCGACCTATCTGAACGGTCCAAAAGGGTATTACATACCGATGCAGCCGTCTGTTGACCTTCGAGAGGTTTGAGAGAGTCGATAACTTGACCTGTAGTCGCTCTAGTAACAGATATGTTAGTCGAGCTGCCACGGGTCAGCAGAGCCCTGCGGCGCACCTGTGGGATTTCCCAGCCGCGCCAGAGCCCTACGCTAGAGCCGAACGGCGCCCGGTACGTGGAAAGCACGCCAGCAGACGTAGGCGGCGTCGAGGCACGGTCAACAACCTATACAACTACGTCAATAGCTGTTAGCGGGCGGGTGTAAGACGATACTCACCGGCCGCGGACCCTGTCGTGTCGTCTTGTAACGGCAAAACGTAGGTCGTCAGTAAGTTATAAGGAGTGCGACAGCGCGATACTTACCTGGGCAGGCTCGAGACAAGCCGTACAAGCCTCACGGCGGTTCGCTTCTCAGCGCATGAGCAGTACCTACAGAACAGGGTGAGCATGTACTACAAACATTATCAGTTCGCTTACTTACCGATACAAAAGGTATTACATACCGCTATAGTCGCATGGCGACCTTCGAGAGGTTTGAGGGAGTCCGTACCTTGATTTTTAGTCGCTCTGGTAATATATTTGTTAGTCAAGCGGTCATGGGTAAAACACAGGGCCTCCGACGCACCTCCGGGATACACCGACGGCGCCAGGGCCCTGTGCTCGAGCCAGACAGAGCGGTCGTGGTCGTAGGCGGCCGCTTCGCACGGTCAGCGGCCTATATGACCGCGTAAACCGCCGTCATCCCGCGGGCATGAGAGAATACTTACTGGCCGCGGATCCAGTCGCGTCGCTTTGTAGCGACGAAGCGAGAGGGGTCAGCGGACTGTAAGGGTCGCAGTAATGTAGTGCTTACCTAGGTTAGCTCGAGAGCAGCCGACGAAGCCCTCTGGCCGTTCGCCACCGGGTGTAGTAGCGGATCCTACAGAGCGAGGTGAGCATTCACTACAAAGACTACAAGCTCGCTTACTTACCGGCGCAGGTGCGATGGCCTGGGCGACATCTCGAGAGGTTAGGTACGATAACACGAGCGACCTGGCAGACTTATATTAAGCGTACGGACGATTAATAGGTAAGAAAACCCACTTACCTGGGAGCCCTTGCGATTAGGTGGCGTGCAATTCGACACCAGAGCCCTATAGCGATATGCTCAGTGTCTGACTTCCAGCATTGAACACGATGCTAGTAAGGAATGACTTACCTTTGTTGGTTCGCCGTACTGGCTCTGGTAAAGGCCAGCCTGCTCGCGACTTATTGACGGATCTACAGGGCGTACAAACGTTAGTGAAGGCTAATAAAATTGATAAGAAGCGGCACTTACCCTGCTATGCGGCCGATGTGCTTCAATCTACAAAATAGGACATCGAGCGAGGTCAGTGACGAAGGTTAACAATCAGAGGGCGTGTTACATACCTAGGTAACCGTGTGTCGACCTTCGAGAGGTTTGAGAGAGTCGATAGGCTGAGATTGCTGTCGCTATAAAGCTAGTTAATTAATCGAGCGGTCACGAGTCAATGGACACCTTATAACGTACCTTTGCAATTAATCAAAGACGCGAGGGGCCTGCGTCTGAGACGAACGACGTCTCGGCATCGTAGAGCGCGTCTGCGAACGCAGGCAGCGTCGATGCGCGCCCACAGCCTGCATAATCTCGTTAACAATTATTAAGGCCGGGCATAGAAACAAACTTACCAGCTGCAGACCCGGTCGCGTCGCCTTGAAACGACGAAGCGAGGGAGGTCAGTAAAGTGTAAGGGAGCGTATCAACGTGGTGCTTACCTGGCCTAGCTCGAGAGCAGCCGGCCAGGCTCGACGGCGCGGCGGTTCGAGCCCGGCCATGTTGGCGGCACCTACGGAGCAAGATAAGCACATGCTACGAAGATGTTGAGGTCGTCTACTTACCTGGATAAGCGGCGACGGCCTGCGTGTACATTTCGAGAGGTTTGGGGTGGTGGCACGGATAAACTGGTCAGCTTGAATTCAGCGCACGGTCATTCGATTAGTAACAAAATTTACTTACCTGGTAATCCCTGCGAGCAAGAAGCGTGTTCAAGAGCTGTAATGACACGGTCAGTGTCTGACTTCCAGCATTGAACACGTCGCGTCGTGCTAAACGAGTACTTACCGCTGTGTAATTCCATGTGAGCCGACCGCTTGGACGGTCCGATTTCTAGTTAATCAGAGGTCAGTACGTCTATCTGACCCAAGGATAACGCGAGAATACTTACCGTTCACGCGAGGTTGGCGTCCGCAGCGGTCTGGTCGCCATGTCCCGGGACTCGGGACCCAGGTACGCCGGCCGAAGAGGCCTGCCCAGCGCGCGTCGAACCCAGCGAGGGCGGGACTGGGCGCGGTCCAGACGCGGCTCACGAGCGCGTTAGCGACGAGAGCGGCGGACGGCCAATGAGGGCACAGCCGCCGCGACGAACAGCCGATGCGGCGGGACGTCCACGGCCACGGCGTTCTCGCTGTCTGCGACGGCGCGGCTGCGAACGTAGACGATGAGCAGACGTGCGGGGCGGTCGCGATGGTCGTGGCGCGCAGCGAGAAGGCACGTACCTGTGCGGGACGCCGTCGACGTGTCCGACGGCATGCTTCGCTCGCCAGCCACGGGGCGCGAGCCGGATCGCTGGGGCGACGGTGTGCGCAGATCCTTCGCCAATCTGGGATGTGCATCGGGTCAGTGACGATGCGCGAACATAAGTAAAAGGTAGCGTACCTTCTAATCAGGTCTGATCGCTGCAGCGTTGAAGGTGAGTTCAAGCGAGAAGTAGAATAGGCAGGGCTTACTTACCGCGGCCGCGATGGCGTTTTCATGAGGCTAGTAGGCATAGTGCCAGGCTCGCTGCAAAGATAAAGGTCAGCGCGATCACGCGAATACCGGGTGCGAGAGACTTACCGTCACGGGGTCCGGGGACGCCCTGGAGCAGAGCGCAATCGGACAGGCGGAGCCGATGCTGACGAGGCTGCGCCTGGGTCCTGGATGGCGGCGCGCAGTCGAGGGTACGAGTCGAACAGCCGCGCCGCCCGGAGCGTGGTGGCGGCATGCGAGCACGTCGAGAGCGGCGGCGTGAAGGCGGTTCGGCGACGGCGGCGAAGACGAAGATGGCGAGGGGAGAGATATGGGCTGGAGGAGTGTGGAGGAGAGGCGAGAGGCTGGAGAGGCTGGGAGGGGGAGGAGGAAGCCACTGGCTGCAGAATCGAGGTGGACGGCCGCTCACCTTTATACCCGCAAACGGCTGCGCACGGACCTCCGTGCACTCGTACGACACCCACGCTTCGTCCAAACTCCACGTCTCGCCGACCCTCGTTGCTCGAGTGACCGCCTCGCTGACGTGAAACGAGCCGGTCGCTGTCGAGGTCGCCGCAGCCGTGCGGTCATTTCGTAAGTGCGAGAGGCTAGCGGACGCCGCAGGCCCAGCGTTCTGGGTTGATGGACTTCGCCGCTGATGGGCGCGTAAGCGAGCTCAGTCCCGGCCGGGGTGGTTGCGTCCGGCGGTCGTATTCTGGGACGAGGAGGGGGTGCTCTGCGCGGCCATTCCAACGCGAAAGCAGACGTTTCGCGCAGAGTGGCAGAAAGAGTGAGCTCGGAAGATGTTAGGAGAGGTATTCTGACCCACTATGTAGCCCTCCGCGAGACTCTCCCTGCCAAATCCTGACACCTCGCCCAGGATTCCTGCGACGCGTCGCTTGCGCCAGTCGGCCGAGAACGCAGAGATTCCGCCGCGTCGTCGCCCCCGGGCCGCTTGAAACGTCACGCCAAGTGTCCATCAGCAAATTATTGGCGTCTGATGCAACCCGGGCTCACCTGCCAGTCCGCTCGGCGAGCACACGTCGCTCGGTGCACAGAGCGCGTAGGCGAGCCGAATCTCGCGTTTTGAGGCGAATCCCGCGCGTGCCGAGCTGCACGTGTGTTTCTTGCACGGTATACCGGCGCTTCGTGTGTAAAAGTAGAAAGAAACAAGGCGGGAGGGCTGCAGAGAGTCGGGGAGGACGGCGGGGAGACAGCGGGAGGAGGAGGACGGCGGGCAGGCGCGAAAGCGCGCGGGGGCGCGGGGCGCGAGATTGGCGCCAGCTTCGTGGCGCAGGCACAAGCGATCAGCGCGATCTCTCCAGATCTTCCCTCCGCTCGTCGTCCTCCGCCGCCCGCCCGCCTCGAGCGCGCCCGCCGTCCTCGCGGATGCTGCGCGACGGGAATGGCGGGTGCGCGCGATGTCCGAATCTGCAAAATTGGTGAGCATCTGGTTTCTCGTGCCGGATTTTTCACCAAAATACTCCCACAGCCGTTCACACCTCGAGCACTCTGAGGCCGACGTCCTCGTCTCTGGGGCCGATTCGCACAAGGTGAGTCGCTTTGCTCATGCATCATCCAAGCTGCCATCCCCGGGGTGCTCGCCCTGCTCCGCTGCGGCCGCCGGCGAGCTGATAGGCTGGCCCGGAGATGTCAGCTTGGCTGATGCCTGGACAGCCGTCGCGACGGCATTCCGAGCGACGCAAGCGTCGCCGGAATTAGCCTCGCGTCGTGCGGCGGGCAATCAGACGCTCCCGCTCGGGGACGCTGTTTCGGACCCGCCGTGGGAGCGCTGACAAAGTGCTCCGTGCCCTGTGCCCTCTGAGCTCCCGACAGCTCTCTGGGCACCTGTTCTGGGATGTATAGTACTGTACCGTAGTAGATAGAATATATTTTTTGTGGACAGGGGTGTAGCAATGGCCTGGTGTGCCGGAGAGTGCTTTCGGAGTGGAGGACTCGGGAACTAGCCCAGACGGGTTAGTTCCGAGTCTTCCAGCCCGAGGGCGCTTTCCGACACCCAGGGTGCGTTGGCGGTGGCAACGCCGCTGCCAGCGCATGATGGGCAAAATTTGTGCCCGTTCCCGAAGGCTGTGTGCGGCAATTTGATCTGTCGGAGACGGAGGTGTGCCGTCTGGACTGCGAGAGCCCGGTGTGATTTTCGGCTGCTTTCTCTGTCCGTCTGTCTCTCTCGCGCACACCCACCATGCACCGCACACGCCTCGTTCTCCGCTCTCTACTGCGCTCAAGGCCGCTCACCTACTGACCGACCTCGTCTGCCTTCCGGAGCCGGTCACCAGGGCTGGTAACTTCCAACTGATTTGCTCCGATCTCAAGGATTTTCTCACTCACACTTCCCACAGATACCCAGACAGCCCCAAAAGCACTTACTCAAGCCCACAAAGACCCGGATGTCCCAGAACCAGCACGAGCGGCGGCCGCGCGACCTCGACGAACTCCCGGGACAATAGGCGCCCACGCGCGACGAGGACAGGGTGGCAGCGCAGCGCACGGCGGTCTCGGAGCGCACACAGGTGAGTCGATTCGTCACGCAGATCCCACGGTATGCTCAAACACTCATTTTCGTGGTATTTAGGAAATTCACTCATTTATTACCCGCCGCCGCCGCCGCCCGCAACTCTCAATGAAGCCACGGAAGCGCACGCGCGCCGCACCCGAACGCACGAGAAGATGTCGACGCACCTTTACAAGACGTTCCCGCGGCGACGCCGGCACCCGCGCGCGCCGTCCGCGCGTCGAACGGCCGACGGGCGCTCGACGTCTTCGTGGACGGATGGACGGCCGCGCGGCGAGCGTCGGCCTCGCCGGAGTCTCAACAGCCTAGAAGAGGCGTGGACGGCGTCGGGGGTGCGTCGGCAGGGCGTCAGGGAGGTACGCACGCTGTGGTCGGGCCGTTCCGGGCTGTTCTCGGGCTGACCGCGTTCTCGTAGGCCTTCGCGACGACGCGCGCCGGGACGTACTTGCGCAACCGCACGAAGGCGGACGACCGCTGCACCTCGGAGCGGTCGCCGGGCGAAGGCTGGGACGGGAAGAGGTCGCGGTCGGGGCGGCGCGGGTCGTCGCAGGGCGGGAGCGTTCTGGTGCACACGGTGAGCACGGCTCTGCTGGAGTTATTGAGCGAGCACTTACCACGAGCCGCGTACCAGGCGGCCGAGACGACGCTAGACGTCGCTGCCAAGGACGCAGGCGAGAGCGCGGCGCCGTCGTCCGGCGGCCGCCGCTCGTCGCGGAGTCGAGCGTCCGCGCCGTCGCGCATCGACGACGACCCGCGCCGCGCTCGTTCTTGAAGATTCCGGCCTGCTTCGGCGCGGACATGGACGAAGATGCGCGTCGGCGTCGTTCCGCGTCGACGCCGCGCGAGCTGCAGGCTGTCATCGCGCACGGTCAGTCTTCGTCGTCTACGATATTTCACTGCTTTCTCACCCTTTCTTGGTCGTACAGACGTCGCCGATGCTCCGAGAGGCCACCGATACGCGGCCACGGGCCTGCGCGACGCCCGCAGGTCGAAATTCAAGATTTCGACGTCCGGCGCGCAGCGCTCGGGAGAGTGCCGTACGAGGGTCCTGGCGATGCGTGAGGCATAAGTACGTGGTTCGTTCATACTCTGGGTCTGCGCTGACCTCTTTTATCGCGTCCAGAACGCTGCGCGAGTCGGAATTCAAGATACCGCCGTCCGGCGACCAGCGCTTGGCCAGGTGCCGCGCGAGGTTTCTGGGAACGTAAACAAGGTAAGTACGCGGCTCATTTGGATTCTGTGTATGTGCTGACCTTTGTTGTCGCCTCCAGATACCTGCGCGAGGTCCGCGCGTCCAAATTCGAGATTTCGTCGTCCGGCGGAAAGGCCTCGCCGAGGGCCGCGTGAGGATTCTGGCGGCGCGCGAGAGGTAAGTACGTGGTTCCTTTACCTTCTAAGGCTATGCTGACCTTATTCATCGCTCCTAGATGCCTGCGCGAGGTCCGCGCGTCCAAATTAAAGATTTCGTCGTCCGGCGGAAAGGGCCGCGCGAGGCTTCTGGCGATGTAAACGGAGTAAGTGCGTGGTCCGTTTTACTTCTCCGCAAGCACTGACCTTGTTTGTCGCCTCCAGACACCTGCGCGAGGTGCGCGCGCCGAAATTCAAGATGGCCGCGGCTGCACAAAACACGCGGTCAGCGCAGTTCTCCCGGACGCAGCGCAGCGCGCGCGCACCGTACTCGCGTCCGATGGCGACGCCGGCCTTCTCCTGCGCCGCCAGAGGCCTGCACGGCGCCCGCGGGTCGAAATTCGAGATTTCGCCGTCCGGCGAGCGGGGTCTGCGCGAGCGCCGCGCGAGGGTTCCGGCGACGCGCACAGGGTAAGTGCGTGGTTACTGAGTATTCTCCGTCTGTTCTGACCTTGTTCGTCGCCTCCAGGTGCCTGCGCGAGGGCCGCGCGTCGAAAATCGAGATTTCCGCGCCCGGCGAGCGGCGCCGCGGCTGGCGAAGATACACAGTCAGCGCGGGTCTCCACAACGGAACACGGTACGCACGCACCGTTCCTGCGTCCTGCGCGTTCGCTGACGCTGCCCACCGCCTCCAGATACTCGCGCGCCGCCCGCGCGTCGAAAGCCGAGATTCCTGCGTCCGGCGAGCAAGGGCTGCCGCGGCTGGCGAAACCACTCGGTGAGCACGATCCCGCCGAGTAAACGCAGCGCACACTCACCTCAGGGTGTCCAGGCCGCCATAATTAAGGCCTGCCCGTCGAAATTCGATTTTTCGACTTCCGGCGAGCGGGGCGTCGTCGTCGTTCGACGTCTGCGCAGGCCGAGCGTCCGTCGTCGTGCGCGAAGGGCAGCCGGCGGAAACTTGATTTTTGGGCGTCCGGCGAGCGGGTTCGCTGGGACGGTGCGCGAGGCTTCTGCCGTCATCGCTGCGGTCGTCAGTGTCAGAGCGTGGGGGGCGCGCGGTGCAAAATCGATTTTTGGCGTTCCGGCGAGCGGCTCTGGAGAGTCGCGGCGAGTAATGACTTGGTTGTAGCGATGCGTGCGGCACTGACCTTGGTGCGAGCAGCACGCCAAATTGGATATTTCGCGATCCGGCGAGCAAGGCGTCGACGGGCGCGCGCTGCTGAACACGATAAGCAGAACGCGACGCGCGCGAAGGCGTCCCAGCGCAAAGTCGATTTCTGGGCGTCCCGCGAGAGGGACATCCGAGAGACTCACCGAGGGCAGCAGAGATTGTATGCGATAAGGCAGTGAGAGAGGGCGAGGCGAGTGTATGCGGGCGAAAGGAGGGGCACGCGTTTGGCACGAGGCGGAGGCGGGAGGGATGGCAGGACGGAAGGGACACACTCGTAGTGATAGCCGTAGTCGTAGCACGCCAGGGGGACCCGCCGCTGTGCGGGGAACCCCACGCTCGGCATCCCCGGTGCCGACACCACAAATCCCAGGTCGCAGAGGCACGTTTATAGGTCGCGAGATCGAGCGAGGGACCGGCGAGTGCTGCCGGTTTGCGGCGCCGAGCTGGCCAGACCGCCGCACCCCTCCTCCTCCGCTCGCGCAGGGCAACCAACAGGCGTCCGCAGCGGGTTGAGACAGCCGTCACATGACAACAGACGCTGTAAACTTCCCATATTTGGGGCCGGGTTCCTTGTGGCGGCACAACCATTGTCGTGTGGTTCCTTTT
>BPQB01000210.1:0-12263 GCA_019973155.2 Phanerochaete sordida | reverse complement strand
GGCTTCCCTGGCGGAGGGCCGTACATCGTAAAGCCATGTTTTGTTTTCTCCTTTGCTGTGATATCGGCAGGAGCAGGAATCGGAGTGCCAGCGGCTCCTCCGAATCTGACAGCACGGGTGGGTTCACAGAGATTAGCCTCCAGCGTTCTGCGACCAGCCTCTCCTGCGTCTGGAGCTAGCTGAGCATCTTCCTCAGGCTGCTCGCTTGGCTGCGTCTGCTGGTCATTGTTGGCTGCAGAATTTGTAGGGACAGCCCGTTCGACTGGTTGCCACCCGTCCTCTTCATGGCTAGCAAGTCATCTGCAAAAACCCATTCTGTGAATCCACGCAAATGAGTACTCGTTAGCACTAATGAGCCTAGAGTGAGCACAAATAGCAAAATTAGCAGGATTAATGAAAGGACTATAGCTAATTAGCACTAATTAGCTGCTATGTGGCTGCTATTTTTTGCTATTTCATGGCTAATAACTTCTGCATTGCATTGCTTAGCTGAAAGGGCACAGTTTAGCAGCAAATTATATGGATTAGCAACAAATTAGCAACAGATTAGCAACTTTTAGCGGAATTAGCAAAATTAACAGGATTAGCAATTCATTCACGCTAATTCACAGAATGGGTTTTTGCAGATGCAATTTAATTAACAAGCGCTCAGAAGAGTAAAAGCATGGCTACGCACTAGAAGTACATGGTGTCCTCATTCTCCACCTCTTGGTTATCTCCGTCCTCGTCTTCAGCCTCAGCTTCATCGTCATCTTCATCGTCATCCTCCTCTCCATTGTCTCCGAAGTCCTCCTCTATCTCGATGACCAGTCCGCTGTCCTCGACGTTGAGATCTTCAAGGTCCTGTTGAAGATCCTTGGCATCCCCGTCTTCTTGCTCTTCCAGATCCATAGACTGGACGTTCTCTTCAGGACCAGGAGTTGGTGAAGGGGGAGGGAATGAAGCAACGGCCCTGCGCAGCAGCTCGGTGTACACCTCACGGCATGGGCCTGTGCGAACAAGTGTGAGATGGAGAAAGAGATTGGTATCAGTTGAGAAGTTCCGTCCACAGCCAGAGCACTGTGCAGGAGCTTGAGGCATAATGCTTCAGAGTGCTGCAAGGACTTGGGTGTCGGGAGCACAGTGCCAGCACACGCAAAGTCTGCTCACCCAGCAACTAGCGCTTACCTTGATGGATACCCACGGTCCTTCTTGCGAGACACAAACGGCGTACACCAGACACAGCAGTATTCAAGAACGTTGTAGACTATACAAGTTTTACACTACAAGCACAAAGCGTTGAGCAACACTAAGCACAATGATATCCAAGAGAGAGTTGACTATACAAATTGTACGCTACGAGTGCAAAGTACTAATGTGAGGGAATCCCTTCAGCGCATTCTTCCACCTCTTCTCCTGCCCTGTAAGCACTCGCCGGATCTCCTTCTTGCTCAGCGCCTTCTCGCCCTTGAAGCCCCAGTTGACCCAGCGAAAGAGGCCCCCAGAGGCGTAGAGCATCCATGACGATCGCACCTCCTCCGGTCCTACGGGAATGTTGCCATGGCGGAGAGTGGCGGAGGCGATGAAGATGATGCAGCCTGGCGGGAATTGGATGACGAGGTTGAGATCGAGGAGCACCAGGTTCCCGCCCTTGGTGTAGTCGTAGTCCCCGAGTGCGAAAACAGGGCACATGCCGTTGGACTTGTTGTTGAAGTCGGTGTGGATCTTCGAGTATGAGTTTGGAGGGAAGTTGATCGAGACGGCGGGCCACGGGCAGTCGTTCCACAGAGGACGGAGGAGGGGGTTGTCGTCGTAGAGGCTGCCGAGTGTCTTGGCGTACTCGTTGTAGAGGTCGGGGAAGTAGACGGCGAAGGCAGCTAGGCGGTAGTGTCAGCAATGCCTGCAGACACAAAGAATTGGGACGTACTGCGGGCGTGTTTAGCCATGCGCTCCATGTGCGGGTTCCGCAGGAGCTCCTCGACGATCTTGCGGTTGTGTGCGCTGTGCTTGAGGTTTCCTGAACGCTGTGGGCAGACATGAGTAACGTGTGACAGGCAAAGACTGCAGTGCTCACCGTTTGGCCGCCGCCGTACGAGACTCCGAAGGCAATGGTGTCGAAGTTGCCGCGGCGTTCTTCACGTTTTTGTTCAAACTTCATCTTCCCCCGTGCCTCGACCATGGCCTTCAATAGCTCTGCGGTGGACTCTTGCCACCCCTCGTCGTCTGGATATTCCAGCAGAACGCCGAAGTATTTGCCAAACTTATCGGCCAGTACCTCGGTGGAGCTGTGTAGTTGTTGCGTAGTTAGCATGCGTTGCATGATGTATGGCATGGCGATACCTACGTTCCGTCCCACTCGACGAGCTCGCGTCCCAGCTTGAGCTGTTTCTCGAGCTCTGGGTGCCGACACTCGACTCCCAAGTTCTTGCCGATGTACGCAGGGAGACTTGGGTGCAAAGACTTGGCGACACTTCCCTCGGTGGTGATCACTCCAGCGTCGCTCTTCTTCTTCCGCGCGTGCGCGGGAATCTTGTACTCGCGAGGGTCCTTGGGCTGACTGTTCGCCTTCTTCTTCTGGTTTTGGCCCTTGTTGCGCTTCCTCTGACGGAGTAGGTCGGCCTCCGTCTTGACCTTCTTGGGCTTCGAGCTGCCCTCAGGAGCGCCGCTGACGTCGAGCTGCGCTGTTGAAGTGCACTCGTGCTGGCTGGGCAGTGCTTTGCGCTTCGCACCTACTTGCGGTGCGAGAGGAGAGGCAGGAGAGGGCACAGGCAAAGAAGCGCGGGATGGAGGAGGCGAAGGGGCAGAGGAGGGCGAGGGCAAGGACGCAGGAGAAGGCGCGAGGGAAGTCAGAGGGGACGAACCGATAGAGAAACTGCCCAGCTCCGACCCGTCCAGCTCCGACTCCAGCTCCCAGCCGTCCAGGTTGTCTTCGTCGTCGTCGTCAAACAACCTCACAAGCTCAGCCTCCACCGCTCCGCGCAGGAAGCTGGGTAACTCTGTGCTCGTTTGTCGCACGTACACGCTCCCGCTTCTTGTCTATATGAGTTCTCAGCTGAAGTTGGGATGGTATGGATAGATTCGGACTTACCTTGAACATAGCTGCGGCAATTCTGCTGCGATACAGAGATATTAGCATCGCTGGCAATACCGTGATGTGAATAAACGAAAGTGGGGGATGGCAGATGTGGCCACGAGACTCTGGCTTGGCAAACGGCTGGCAGGCCACCACGTCGCGCCGCGGTCAAGTGCACACATTCACAAGGTATAGACGCAAGCACCAAAGTGTTCCAAGTGTGCGCGCATGCTGCTGCTGCAAGTCTGACAAGACTCTAACCTCGTCGAAGGCGACAAGGGCGCAGCGGTATGCTGTCCGGCTGAAAGAGCAAAGATTTGAGTGCTCACCGTTGTTCGTTGATATCAGATGTGGGGCAGAGTGTGCACGCTGCTGCAGTAAGTCTAAAAAGACTTCAATCCCGTCGGAAGCGACAAGGATGCAGCGGCGCGGCGGAGAGATGGAAGGGAGCAGTCGGCTTAGGCGGAGAGTCGGGTTGAATACGACGATGGGGGACTAGATATGATCTGTAGAGGTGGCGGACGCTGCTGGAACAAGTCTGAAGAGACTCTGGCCCCGTTGAAAGCGACAAGGGCTCAGTGGTGGAAGGGGGTTGGTGGTGGCAGGAAGAGCAAAAGGCGACGATGTTTGGCGCCCCACATTGAGCGCACAGGTCACGTGCAGGTATCCCACGCTCGGCGCTCTTTCGACTTTGACGCAGGCTGGCGCGTCTTCCTTCACTCCACTTCGACCACCACCACGACCACCAGGACCTCCTCATTCCTTCCGTTGACGTAAAGGGCGGCCATACCTGGCAACCTCTGACGCTGTGTGAGTGTGCTTTTGCACTCTCCAGCTCATCTCGCCCACCGCCGCCTACTTCCACCGCCATACCTCAAGCTCAAGCTCGTCACTTCGCCCAGCAAGACCACCTCTTCCTCACACCTGTCCACGGCGTTGACGCAGGGAGGGCGGCCACATCTGGCAACCTCTTGAGCTGAGTGAGAGCACTTTTGCTCTCTCCTAGCACGTCTCGCATCGATCTCGTGCCCATCTCGCGTCGATCTCGTGTTCATCTCGCGTCAATCTTGTGTCCCTGCCTCTTCCTCGTCGCTCTCCAGCCGTTTATCTCGCAATGAGCCAGCCTTCAGACCGCGACACGAACAGCTTGCCCACGCGGCGGACGCGCTCCGATGTTCCATCGCCCGAGAGGTCCCTGCGCGACCAAGTGGCCGCCGGCAAGCTCAAAGGCCTGCGCTTCAAGAAGCAGCGCATCGAACAGCCCAAGCAAGCCTCCGGCAGCGGGTCATCGTCAAGCGGCACACAACATCCTTCGGCAGAAGCAAGGTATGTTCTGTGCTATTCCTTCAGTGATGCTGTCCGACTTACATCCTTCTAGCACAAGCTCAGCAGCCCCAATGCGTGTCGACGAACCTGAACAAGCCCGTGGCAGCCAGCCGTCACCGGCGGGTGTGAGGTACGTTCCGTACAACTCCTTCAGCGACAATGTCGAACTTACAGCCTTCTAGTGCAAGCTCAGAAGCTCGGATGCTCGTCGACGAGCCTGAACAGGCTCGCAGCACCCAGCCGTCGTCGAGCAGGACACGGCCTAGCCCAGGGAGAGTCAGGTGAGTTCTGCGTTCTGCTCTCTTCAATGTGGTATCTCACTTACGCTGCTCTAGCACAAGCTCAACAGCCAGCATGCTCGTCGATAAGCCATCAAGCCCCTCCAGGTCTGAATCTCCACCTACGCCCGAGCTCATGCATTCCGTGCCGCGGGACTACTCCCGTGGCGATCCTCTCGCTGAGCAGCGCCGCCTCAACTGGGCTCGAGGACTTGCGCACACCTTCACGGACGAAGGGACCCACTGTGTGACTGCCCTCAACACCACCTGGATTCCGCGGCCTGTCATCGGTGTCGTCGACATCTTGCTTCGCTCGGACGGACGGTTCGGCGTCGAGGACCCTCTCCATTGGCCCCAGCTCTACTGCTCCAACCTCAGGTACCTCCCCTTCATCCCCAACTGTCCGGCAGACAGAAACCCATTCACCGTTATGTGGCACTGTCCGCTCGAGGACGACTTCGTCCGGGCCAACGACGATCCAAGCGGCCAGGCCTTCGGCTACCTGGTTTCCCACAAACTGGCCCACTTGCGTGACGCTATCCAGACCATGGACCGTCAGATCGCCGAGTACCTGCGTTAGGAGCCAGCCCCAGTACAAGCTGTCGTCGATCAGATCGCGCACCTCAAAGCAGCAATGTATAACGCCTTTGCGCTCTTTGCGCTGCCCTCAACGTATCGGAGCTTGATCGCTCTGTGGGGCCGCTTGCACCGCTGCTGGGCGGAGTGCTTTGCGTTCGTGCGGTGGTATATGGTGATGTGGTACGAAGCTCTGGCGAATCCTTCTGCCCCGGTTCTTCTTGGAGATGCCGTCGATGTGCAGACAGGATTAGGGCGAGGTATCAAAGGGGCGTTCACCACTGATCCTGCCGTGGCGCAGAAGTTGTACGCCGCAGGAGTGCCAGTCTGGTACATTCAGCCCCGGCACACCATCGGCGACATCCAAATCGAGGGGCGGGATCCAATCTCCTTCACTGAGCCGTACAACATCTTGCAAGATCGAGAGGATGTCCGCGGTGACGTACGCTGCAGAGTTCGAGCAGGTGAGCAGCACCTGCTTGCCATCTCCAAGGAGTCGGAGGCCTTGCTCGACATCGAGCACGTCGCGCTACCGGTGGCATTTGGTCTCGACGACGAGGAGGTCATGGTGGAGCAGAACAGAGGGCACAAAGGCAAAGGGAAAGCCGGTAAGTAACGTCAGTCATGGCATTGTGCATATACACTGATTATCGCTCTAGCTCAGCGAGTCCTGGCTCTTGAACGGTTCAAGGTGCAGGAACACGAGCTCCTTCTGGCGCGAGTCACCGCGTGGCAAGAGGCCCTGAGTGCCCTCGACCTCACCAAGCCTTGTGAGGCTCTAGTCGGCCTGTGGTTCCCCGAGCCGGAGCTGCTCGTCTCGCCGTTAAGCAAGGTCCGCTTGCTCACATATATCTCCAACTGGATGTCACTCCGGGTGCCTCTGTTTGGGAGGCTTGGCCGCCCGACGCTCTATGCCCCCGTCACGCAGAACTCATGGCGCACCCTGTTGTCGAGATTTCCTGAGCAATCGGAAGAAGAGAAGCAAACCAGCGAGCAGCACAAAGCCCTCGGCGGCAAGTCTCAGCACGCGGTAAGCAGCACTGCCAACAAAGAAGCGTCGAGCTCGTCCACGCTCACGTTGCGCTCGTCCACGCTGGCGTCGGGCTCCTCCGCACAAACGTTGGGCTCCTCTGCACAAGCATCGCGCTCGTCCGTGCAAGCATCGAGCTCCTCCGCGCAAGCATCGAGCTCCTTCGCGACCGCGTCAAGCGCCACCGCCAAAGCATCGACGCAGGCTGCCAAGCAGGAGGCAGCTCAGAAGCGCCACCAGCAGAAGGAGGCTGTCTGCCGGTACTTCACAGCGTTTCTGGGCTTCCAACGTCCGCTGATGCTGAGGACTGAGCCCATCAAGAGCTTCCTCTGGCGAGAAGTTAGTGTCACGCTGGACACCGCCGCCGCTCAAGCTGGCAACATGCCCGTCCCCGCCAATGTCGTCCGCGAGATCGCGTGGGAGCTTGGAGAGGTCGCCTTTCACGCAGAGGTGTGCGAGCTCGACGTGCGAATGGTTCCACAGTCAGGCCCGCGTGCGCTGCGTCTTCGGCATGAGCTGCTCGGCAACATCTTCCCAGGAGCTCACTGGTCCAGGCCCGACTTTCCACGTCCGCTGGAAGCACTGGATGCCGAAGCTGTCCGCGACCGCATGCTGAGCCTGGAAGGCCTCCGTGTGCTGATCCGTCAGTGGCCGGGCTGCCCGGCCTCGCTGCAAACGAAGGGGTTTCGGTACGGCTTGGAGGATGCGCAACTGCTGGAGCTGAAGCGACAAGTGGCACAGTTCTATTGCCAGTGCGCCTTCCAGAAGTTCGGCAGGGCGGCGGCCATTCCGCGCAGGCTGCCTGGTTCTCTGCGCGTGCCCACCCCGCAAGCCCAGCAGGCACTTGGAGACGATGCCCCATGAGCTGTGTTTGCGTCACCTTGCTCCTTGCCCTGGACGCGTATCCTCTGCTCGAGCGCACGTTTCTTGTTGTACACTTACTATCGCTGACTGGTTGTTTCTTTGCGCGACGTCTCTTGTATTTTCTTGGTAATATTCTTGCTTTTGTCTAATATCTGTATAATCACATGTATAACTACCGTCGTTACCACTGTACTGTACTGTCCACACCGGCTTGGAATAGTTTCTAGGCATGCACTGACATTTTGAAGGTGGTCGTTGCCGATGTCACGCAATGTGACCATGTGTGACCTCTCGGGCAAAGACGCGCCATTTGGCGCGCGAACTTGAACTTCAACCACAACTACAACCACCGCACACTTCTACTCCCACACCGCTCGTTTTACCCCACAGTCCCTACAGACAACGGTACGTTAACTCATTTAATTTGACCACACTCCTTTTTGCTTCCAGCTTTCTCCTCCGCCCGTCATGGCTGCCACGCGCTCCAAGACCGGCAAAGGGCCCAACGCGCCGAAGACCCTGAGCGCGAAGGCCGGTGCGTATTCCGTGCACAAGACCGAGAGACCCTGGCTAACGGCATCGTAGCTGGAAAAAGGAAGGCTACTCACACACCTTCTGCCAGCGAGGACGAGGATCCGCGGCCTCCGAAGAAGAAAGGTGAGCATTGACGTGGCTTCCATCCCTATATATGACTGATTTCTCCCACCTGCTGCTTCGCAAGCGCCTGCCAGCGCATTCGCTGCCCGTCCACGTTCCGCCAACTCCCAATCTCAAGTCCAATCCCAATCCCAAACCCAGCCTGAGTTCCGACCCAACAGCACCTCCGGAGCCCGCCTCGCCAAGCCGCCCAGCAAGCTTCCAGCCAAGCCAGCCATCTACGAAAGCTCCGGGTGGGCGAAGACCTCTGCTCCTGCCATTCGGCACAAGCTCGACTTCGTCAGCGTCCCACTGCTGGAGGTGCCGCCGCCCCAGCTGCTCCTGCGGAGGTTGTCTACCATGCCGGCGACATCCCTCTGTTCACCCTCGTCTATGGCAGGAACGGCCGCATCCGCCTCAAGTGCATCCACCACCGCCTCCGCCGGGTCATCAAGACCGCCTTCATCTCCCTTAAGTACGAGCTCTACGTCTACGACGCCTTCCCGGACACCCTCAAGCAGAACAAGCTCCAGTTCCTGGCCAAGTGTCTCAAGAAGGCTGCAATGACTCTCGACGAGCACGAGATCTACCACCAGTTCAGCGTTGACTTCAACTGGACCAAGGAGATCATCAGCCTGGTAAGTCCTCAGCATTTCTTCGTTTTTTCTCCGCCTTTGAACCGCTGCTGACTGCCATAGCTTGAGACTCAGCTCAGCCAGCTTCAGGGCTATGTCCGCCGCCTGGCCCTCATCAAGGTCCCCCTCCACTACAAGCTCAACGGCAACCCTCCGGACCTCCAGGAGCGCGTTCTAGAGCTCCTAAGGGGCCTGCGCTATGTGTACGCCGGCGATGTCATGGTAGGTCCCCTCTCTTCCTTTATTTGTCCTAATCCTGATGCTGACATCTTGGACAGGGTGTCTTTGATGCCACCAAGCCCTTCATGCACCCGTGCATTGCCGACATCATCTTCCACCTGCTCTGGACCCAGCGGAGGTCGTTCCTGCAGCTGGCGACTGGCCTGTTCGACATCGAGTGGAACGGCGAGGCCTACAAGATCATACCTGGCCCTCTGGTGTGCCTTGTCGCCACCGCGGTAAGTGATCCACATCTTTTGCAGCATTCCATTTGTCTGATCACTCCACAGATCCACTCGGTCCTCAGGGACATGTCTACGCCGGCGGAGGTCCCCTGAGCATTCATCTGCAAAAACCTCTGGTGCGTAAAAGTACTAAATAGTACTAAATAGGTGAAATAGGTGGATAGCACTATTTGTCAGAGGGTAATTTGATATTTGGCTCCTATTTGACTTCTATTTGACTTCTATTTACCCTCTTTTTATCCCATCTCTGTACTATTTGTCCACTCTTTGTGCTATTTAGTACTCCTGAGCAGAAAATAGGGCAAATAGTTTGCAAGAAGTGGTTGTATAGAGCATAAGTACTATACAAACAGGTCAAATAGAATGTTTAGATATTAAAAAGGTTAATGAGTACGCAAACAGGCCATTTAGATCTTAAATAGTAAACATTTAGGTCAAATAGGCAAATAGAAGCAAGCTAGGTTGAATAGGACTGAGATAGCCTGCAAAGAGTACTAATTAACTCGAGAGCTTTTTGCAGATGTTCTCCTGCAGCCGGTATGGCAACATTTATGAGGCCCACCACGACAGCATGCTCCAGCTCACCGAGGACCGCCCGGAGGCTCTGGAGCGTCTACTCCGCGACATCTACGACAACACCAGGTACGCCTCCGCTTTTCCCTTGCTCATCCTTTTGTTGATCTCTCCTTAGCAATGGCCGTCTCTGCAAGCCCTCAAGTCGCGTCGAGTCCTGGTGGCAGTATATGGACATTGACCACATGGAGGTTCTGTAGGCTCTATAGCTCACCGCGTTCCGTTTTGATACCCTCTGCATGCATTTCACACTCTTTCCCTCTCTCTCCCGCACATCCAGTACTGTATTTTTAAATGTTTAGATTAGATGCTGTTAATTTACATTATTTCGCTTTTAATTGCGCTTTAGTGGGAAAAAAGGCCAAAGAGGTGATTAATCCCTCAATGGCACTCAAGATGCGCTGCATTAGAAGCCTTGTAGTGGTGGTTTATCTTGCTTTAAGGACAGAACAGCCATGAGTAAGCTTCAAATTAGACTTGAAACAAATGTCAAGTCACGGTCCGTAAGTAGTCATATAGCCCTTAAATAGTAGGTACTTAGTCTAGGATTAGCATACAAAATGCGTACGAATAGTACTACGATAGCAGTAAGCAAGTCAAGAATTAGATAAAATATATCTGTATAGTACCTGTTGAGCAGTAGACTAGCCAAAAAATAGCAGTCATACAGTAGCCATACGGCAGCTAAATAACCGTGATATAGCAAGTAAACAGCATTGACATAGTCAATAAATAGCAATTTAGTAAGCAAACAACAAACATATAAAGCAGCCCTAGCAGCAACATCACAGGAAAATGGTAGCCATACAGCTATGAAATATCAACCAAAGGAGTAGCATATAGCAGTAAGAAAGTTGATAGAAAGGGAATAAGGTGTTTTAGGTCAAACTATAGATAGAAAGCCGTGGATTACCAGCAGTATAGCGGCAAAAAAGCAGGCAAACGATGAATAAGGAGAAAGTAGCAGCCATAAGGGCTGCACATAGTGCACAGAAAGCTGGTGAATAGATAACTAACAGTGAAACAGGTCAAATAGTCATGGATTACAGCATAATTGGGGCAGAAATAGGGCAGAAATAATTTCTGCTACGGCATGAAATACCCCTCTACATCTATTCCTCCTATTTAGAGCTAAATAGTGCTTACTAGCCATGGGGGTTTTTGCAGATGACTGCTTGCTTAGACGTCAGGCAGGCGCGTCTGCAGCAAGCACGTGGAGCCACGTGGTTGAGCGCTCTTTGCGCGCTGGCCTGGAGTGCACGTGACCAGGTCTAGGGCGTCTTCCAGGATGTCTTGCCTAGCCTCCTCCTCCTGCTCCTCCTCCTGCTCCTCGTTGTGGTCGCATGCTACCAAGTATACTCGTAGCTTGCGACCTCGATGCCTTTGACGTTTTGGCATCCCGCCATCCTCCCCTCAACGTCCGCGCTCTTGCGCCATACTCTCGCACTGGTCACTGCCACCACCTCCTCCTTCGACGCAAGCCTACCCCTCTACCATGACTCTGCGTGCTAGCGAGTTTACTTCTAGCTCGCGTCACCGCCACTTCTGTCGCAGCCGCCGCTCTCATCGCCGCCACCCTCATTGCCACCACCCTCTTCGCCGCTGCCCTTGTCGTCGTCGCTGTCGCCGCCGCCCTCGCTACTCTCTCGGTCCCGCCTTCCTTGCAGCCCTTGTCACTCACGCTACGCTCGATGCTCTTTACACGCTTACCGCGCTCGCTCACTCTGCTCTCCAGGAGCTCTACCTCGACATCGCCCTCGCCGCCCTCTAGCCAGACATCTGTGCTGTACTCGTGATTGCCACTCGTCAACAAGCTCTCGCACTCACCGCCACCACCACCACCGCATCTTCACCGCCATGCACACCACCACAGCTTTGCGTGCTATCGAGCCTACTCGTAGCTCGCATTGCTGCCGCCTTCGTCGCGCTTGCCCTTGTCGTGTGCCATGCTCTGCTCCTCGTCGTCGCCCACTACGCCCACCATCTGGACGCCTACCTCGTGCTCGCACTCGCGGCTTATCCTCGAGTACTCGCGTTTACCAGCACCACAGCCCTCGCTTCTTTGATGCCACGGCACCCTTCGCTCTCGTCCACGTCCACCACGGCTCTCCGTGCTATCGAGTTTACTCGTAGCTCGCTTTATCTCTGGTGACTCGCCTGCCGCCGCCATGCTCGTCACCGCCTTGTCTACACGTCGTATGCCACCCTTGCTGCCTGGCGTGTCGCCCTCTCTGTTGCCGCGCTCGACCTCGACGTTGCACTCGCCGCGCTCTATCTAGTCGTTGTTCTCACCATCCAGCTCCTGCTTTCCTTCGCCCTTCACGTCGATATCACGCCCTGAGCCCACCAGTAACCCTTTACCAGCCAAGCTTGTAAGCAATTGACGCCCGAACATCCCGTGGTCAGGTAAGTCTCACGTCGAAGTACTAGCTGTCCCCCGTGTCTCGACGCTGTCATACTGTTGGAGTGCGTGCTGCAGGCACCTCTCCGCCTCAGTGGCCCCATGGACTCGGTCTGGGCCTTGGTGCCACTCACTTCAGTGGCACCTTCCTTTTTGGACATTCCTTTGTCTTATTGTCTTCCACATTTTATTTCTCCTAGGTTTATCCCTTCCTTTGTAGCGCTTTCTCCGTTCTTCCTCTGTGCATTGACCGGATTAGCGCCGGATCAGCGTAGTTATAAACCCTGGTGGGGCGGACTTGGGCCTTCAGTTGCTCATCCACCACCACCAGGTCAGTAGCCACTCCTCGTCTCAATACACTTAGTTGCTCATCCACCACCACCAGTGTGTGCTCCGGAGCGTCTCAGTGGTCGAGTACACCTCCCACA
>BPQB01000209.1:0-12350 GCA_019973155.2 Phanerochaete sordida | reverse complement strand
CATACCATTAACATCACACTAGTGCTAACAATTATTGCGGCTGCTAAACAATAAGCAGAATGTGCCAAAATAATGTTTATGTTTTAGCCCCAAACATGAATTGCGTTATTTTTTGCAGCCACTGTAGCGCCATACAGCTACTACACACGTTATGGCACAGTGCCAGCAAGATTGGACCGCTGTGGAAGCTGCAGGAGCCTGAGGAATGCTTCCTGAATGCGATTTTGGAGGGTTTTGACCCCCTGTATAGATTCCCCTACGTATTTCACGCGTTAAAATACCTTTCCCATGGTGCTACATACCAATGACACGTAAACAACGCGTTCGACGCGTCACGAACGCGATGGGGAAAGTATGGAAGCCCCTGTCCCTAGCGCATTAATTCTCCTAAATTCAAGCATAGTTCCCAGGATATTCCTGGGTCCTAGAATAGATCTGGGGCTATCCCTAGAGGTTTTACCCATGCTATAGTACTTGTACAGCGTGTTGAACCGGGCCCAGATGTCATTCAAGGCCCAAGGGTGCCCCAGTGCACGCATTTGAAATTTGCCAAATTCTCAGTTAATTCCGTGATATATTCGTATCCTCTGGGGTAGCCCCACAGATGAGGGTTAGTACTGCAATACCTTCTAGCTACGATATCTACCACCCTGCCCCATGTTCCTGGCCCTGGAGGAAGCAGAGGAGCAGTAGGAATACCTCTGCCAGCCAAATTCTCGCTTATGGCGCTTATTTCCGTTTTGGGCAGGCACCCAGCTTGGTGGCACTAGAGCGCCAAATGCTTTCATTGCCGGCTCCTGGCCAGTATTTTGTGAATAGCCGGCTCAATTTTGATCGGGAGGGGTCCAGGCAACGACAGATATGTTAGTTTCAACGTTCTCTACAACTTTGGTTTTTTGACATATGATGAGAAAAAAAAACATATGGCCTGATCAGTTTGGAGTATGTTTTGATGCACAAAATGCGTTCATTTTGCATATTAGCATAGAGCCCTGCTTTATTTCAAACTCAGCTATGTTGTTTGATCTTAAGAGCAGCCCATAACCACTTCATGTGGTCTTATGCATCACCCCGAGTACAAAACATGCAGTTATGATGTATCAAACCTTTGCCAAGGGCTCGATAGTGTGCCAAGAACGTTGAGGTATCCATTGGGGCCAGGCATGATCATGGTCGACCAGTCCCCGTCCCCTACAGGGAGGAGGCGGTGGCCGTCTTGAACCCTCCAGGGTGGGTTGAGCTCGAGCCACCACGCCCACCAACGCACGTCGAAATTGGCCTTTCCTTCTGCCCAGAGGCTGATAAACGGCTTCCGCCCTCCGCCAATCCATCTGCCTAGGCACTCGGGGCGGTAGGTAGTCCCAAATCCGTGCGTCTGCAGCACAGTCAGAATCTGCACTCGCGAGGGGAAGCATGGGACGTACCGGGCGATTGAAACCGTGCAGCTCTTCGAACTCGACCCACGCCGGGACTACCCCTAGCCAAACATCCAAGTCTTCTTTATCCACCTTTTCAGCCACAAAGCGCTTGTATTGGAACGCGACCCACGTTGGCAGCGTTGAGACGTCGATGGCTGCGCGTCAGGTTGATAGCGTCGTCGCGTCGCCAGAGACCGGCGCAGCGTGAGTGTGGCTGGTGGCCGCTTCCGATTGGCTTTGAGCATCAGAAAAAGGTGGCGGCGGCAACGCCGGCTGAGCGGGTGGTGGTGGCAACGGCTGAGCAGGCGGTAGGGGCGACGGCGGCAACTGGGCTGGCGACTGGGGTGGCGGCGAGGGCGACGGTTGAGCTGGTTGTGGGGACGGAGAACACGAGGGCTGCCGTGGCTTTGCCTTACCCCAACTAGGCTGCCGACGAGTCGGGGCCTGAGGCTGGGCTTGTTTCTTGCGGGCTTGCTTCTTCTGCGTATCCTTTTTCGCAGGTCATTGCTTCTTGGTGGCAGATCCTGAGTTGAGTGGTGAGAGAGAGATGGGAAGTGACGGAACGCCGGCAAGGAGCGCGTACTGACGATTCATGATCACGCGCTCTTCGCCGACCGACAAATTCACGAGCCGCAACTGCTGCCACTTCTGCTCGCAGTCCGGCATCCGGGCGAAGAAGGTCCTCATCCCGTCATTCCCCTAATCTGGTACAGTTCGATAATGAACTGCCGCCCTCCCTCTGAGTCTGATCATCTTTGTGTCACTGTTCTCCTCCGCGCTGCTCTGGCCCTCTGATGGCTGATGCTCTACGTCTGAATGATGGTCTGCCGGAGTTCGAGGACGTTCAGCCTCAGGTGAGGAGTTCGCGGCATGCGGCTGGCTTTGACTTGTGTTCGAGGACGTTCAGCCTCAAGTGAGGAGTTCGCGGCATGCGGCTGGCTTTGACTTGTGTTCGCAGGTACACTACCGCTCGGTGCCAACCCGGACGGCTCCCCCACATAGGCTATGAAACAACAGCGGTCAGCATGAAGATGCAAAGAACTGCCACGACGGACGCACCTTGAGCTGCGAATACGAACTTGAGAAACGTAGCACAGAAGTCTCAACGAAAGATCTCCTCATCCCACTGTGGGAAGCTCTGTGGGTTCGGCCCCTCGGTCAAGCCATAGTTGACGCAGGCGACTCTCCCTCCGTCCGCCGCTGTCCCAGCCACAAGGATCACGCAGGGGTACCCAGTATGTGCAGATATGAGCTTGAGGAGAGGTGTGACGACTTGGGAGAGGCGATTGACAGCTCTGCGTACGCTGGTCAGCCATTGTATAGCCGCGTGGAGATTCTGCCGTACTCACAGCTGCTGTACTGCAGGGTCGTTTGACGGATTGCCTAAAGCTGCCTTCTCGTAGTCCTCAAGAGCCTTAGTGTGGCGATGCTGCGTTTCCTCCTTGTAGTGCTGCTGCACGCTCTCGCCCTCAGCTTCAAAAAGCTCTTTTGCCACCCGATTCCACTCGCCAATCATCTTGGTCTTGCCGTCTCGACCTTCGACGGCCCTCAACTTCGCAGGCTTGTTGCTTCCAAAGATCTTCCACGGCGGTAGGATCCTCGGCTGCTCTTGGGCCATGGCGTTGAGCGCGGCAAATGCAGGAGTCCAGATGTTGGCCGTGTCCACCGCAGGATTTGTGTCTCTCAACCGAAACCAGCTGTGCATCGCCTGTGCAGGTAAGTACCACAACCGTGCTTTCGATCAAGTACGGTACTCACGCTCTCCGTCATCATGATCGTAGTGTCCTTGTCCCATAGCTTACCGGTATTCTTGTCATGCTTCTGGAAGGTCAGCCACTCGAATAGACGCCAAAGCTCGGCGAAGAAAGTGTTCCAAAACGCAGTCAACCTCTTCTGCTTGCCAGTCACACCCTTCCATTTGTCGATCCTCTGATATTCCTCTAGCTTGCTTTGCAGGAACTCGAGAACTGTGCCAATGTAGTTGCTCGGGTTTCCCGATTTCTTGCCCTTCCTCTCCTGCCGCTCAGCAGCTGTCTTCAAACGGCGCACGGTCTGGCCGCTACTTCCGCCAGGGAGCAGCTCCTGCTTGCTCCCTCCCTCCTCGTCGAAGAGCCTAAACTCCTTCACCATGTTGTCCTCCTCAATATCCTCCTCGTTGTCCTCCTCGTTGTCCTCCTCATTGTCCTCCTCGCTGTTCTCGTCCGTGGGGCGACCCTTGACAGCGGCGGCGCCCAGCGCGCCCGTGTGCTTCTCAAGAACCCTCGTCTCGTTGGACGCAGGTTTGTGTTGCGGACCGAGGGTACAAAACGCTGCACGAGGGTACAAAACGCTGCACAAGGGACGACAAACGGGGAGCGCGACTACGAGGCGCGGCGGAGCGAGTCACGCTGCTAACGCACAACTTGTTCAGCTGTCCGTATTGACCAAGATAACATTAGCATAGTAAACTACCATACAACGGAGACTTACCTGTCTGTATTGACCAAGAGGTCGAGATGACGGACAGGCTACAGGAGCAGGGGTATATATACTACTGAAGGCTGCGCACGGACCAGGCAATCATGTGATGTGAAGGTCGCGCGTGTTTCAGAGCGCTTGAGGTCGAAGGGCGAAACAGGTCGGAGATGCATCAGCGTGGCTGAGTATTCCGGGCCTTTCGGCGAGGCTGCGTCTGGGGAGTCATCAAGCATGATGGTTTTGGCCCGGGGGATCACGAGGCTATGCACAGAGCCCTGGGGCTGTTCTGGTACGTGATGGACCGACAGTGACGCGCGTCAGGGACGCTGGCGGCTGTGGTGTGATGCGCCATCAGGAGCGCTGGCGTTAGAGCCAGGCGCGTGCCCTGGGCAGCTATGACTCCGGATGCGTCGAGGGCTGCTCGAGCGCTGAATTAAACCAGGGAAAATCGCAATAAATCGGCGAAAAATAGGGCAGGACCGTCATATCCATGACATTACCCCCCTCCTAAAACCGAGCGTCCTCGCGAGGGCTCAAGCCCGGCGCCCCTCCTCCCAGGTGAGATCGGCCTTGGCGCGATCGTACGGTGCTAGGTAGAGGTATTCCGTTTCCGTGTGGAAAGGTCGGAAAGAGGCGGCCAGAGACTCGAAGTTCGTGGCTGCGAGTTTGCGTGGGGCTTCAGGATTTTCGCGATGGAACTTCTTGACTAGCGCAGAGGCGTGGTCGAGGTTCGCAGCGGGTTCCCAGGAGTCACCAGCAGCGCCGTATCCCTTCCAGCGGACTTTGTACTGGAGTTGGCGACAGAATAGGCGGCTGTCGAGGATCTTCTCGACGGTGTACTCCTCCTCGCCGTCCACTTGGACGGGCTTAGGTGGTGGGGGCTTGGAGACGCCCTGGTCGTGCCGCAGATTGAGGCGGTTGACGTGCAGGACAGGATGGATCTTTAGCCAGTGCGGCAGCTCAAGCTTGTAGTCGAGTTCACCGACTTTCTCGAGGACCTTAAACGGGCCAAGCTGGCGTGGACCGAGCTTGGGCGAAGGCTGATGGACCTTGATGTCCTTAGAGCTGAGCCAGACCATATCTCCAGGCTTGAAGACGTGGGCGCGTTTCTTTGCGGCCTCGTAATCTTCTTTCATGCGGAGTTTGGTTTGGCGAAGGGCAGCTTCGGCTTCCTTGCAGATATGGGCCATACGATCCAGACGTTCATCCAGCGCCGGTATGTTGGAGTGCTTTCCGGCGGGAATAGTGAAGTCTGGGGTATACCCGTAAACGATTTCGAAAGGCGTGCGTCCAGTGGCGCTGGAGACGTGTGAATTTAGCACGAACTCCGCCATGGGTAGCCAATCGACCCAGTTGTCTTGTCGCTGGGAGACAAAGAGGCGCAGGAACTTCTCTACTTCTTGGTTCTTGCGTTCGACCTTGCCGTTGCCTTCAGGATGATAGGCGGTGGTCAAGCCGGTCTGAATACCAAGGCGCTTGTAGAGAGCACGCATGTAGCGAGCGGCAAACTGGGGTTCGCGATCGGAGAAGATTTTGCGCGGGAGACCGTGTAAACGGAAGATATCGGTGTAGTGGACCTCGGCCATGCCTTCGGCGGTGACTGTAGAGTCAACGGGCACGAGATGGCATTGGTCTGAGTGATGGTCCACGTAGACAGCGACAGAGTCTTTCTTAATCTTCGCGTCGCGCGGGAGCTGAGTGATGAGATCGACTCCGACGTGTTCCCAGGGCCCGGGAGGTACTTCTTGCGGCTGTAGCGTAGCCTTGGGGTGAGGTGCAGGCTTGTAGCGCTGACATTGATCGCAACGCAGCACGTAACGCTCAACGTCGGAGGATACGCGAGGCCACCAGTAGTAGCGTGAGACTAGTTCGAGCGTGGCGTGTTTACCGGGGTGTCCAGCTGTTGGGGAGTCGTAACAGGACTGGATGACGTCGTTGCGCAGTGAGGGGCTGTTCGGGACGTAGAGCTTGCCCTTGTAGTACAACAGGCCTTCGTGCTCTTCCCATTCGAGAGTACCGTTCTGGAGACGGCACGGGCCCTTGGTGCGAAGCGTCTGTAGGGCGTCAGCGACTTCTTGTTCCTTGTCGGAGTTATCTCTGATGCGCTTCTCCAGCGGCGCGATCTTGGCGAAGACCGCGGTAGCTGCGATCTTAAACTGCTCTGGCTTGAGCACGATCTGGGATCTGTTATCCTCATTGTCGGAGATGTAGAGAGAGGACGGCCAAGAGAGGGGATCGGCGATCAGATGGGTCTTTTCGGGCTTGTGGACGATGCGGAAGTCGTATTCGGCTAGGTAGCAGGCCCAGCGAGCTTGTCTGCGAGTGAGGTTCTGTGCGGTCTTCCAATACTGGAGGTTTTGGTGATCCGTCCAGATGTCGAAGGGCTCGGGGAGACCCTCGAGGAACTGACGCCAGTTTTTTAGGGCCTCGATGATCGCTAGCATCTCACGGTCCCAGATCTCGTAGTTGCGCCCGGCAGGACTCATCGTCTGAGACCGGAATGCGATTAAATGCCAGAGCTTGTCGTTTGGATCCAGCTGGGCGATAACTCCCCCAGTGGCGTAGCCAGAGGCATCGGCCTCTATTCGGGTTGGATAGTCGATGTTCCACATGGCCAGCACGGGCTGAGTCGTGAACGCGCGCTTGAGTGTCTCGAAAGCGTCCGCCTGGGCGGAGCCCCAATTAAACGGTGTATCCTTCTTCGTCAGATCGTGCAGAGGGCGACAGATCTTAGAGAAGTCCTTGATGAAGCGACGGTAGAAGTTGGCAAACCCAACGAAGCCTCGAACATCTTTGAGGTTCATGGGTGTGGGCCACTCCGTAACCGCCTTGACCTTAGCTGGGTCCATGCCGACCTGTCCTTCGCGGATCAGGAGCCCGAGGTACTCCATCTCGTCGCGCGCAAATTCGCATTTCTCGGGACGGAGATACAAGTCGTACTGCGCAAGACGCTCGAGGACTTCGTGGACAATCTTGCGATGGGAGGCGATGTTGTTGGACCAGATGAGGATGTCGTCGAGGTAGACCGCGACCTTGCCTGCAGCAATGAGGTCGGCGAAGACGTGGTTCATAAGCGCCTGGAATGTCGCAGGGCTGTTGCAGAGGCCGAAGTACACGACGCGCGGCTCGAACAGGCCTTGGTTGGTGACGAAGGCGGCTTTCCATTCATCGCCTTCCTTAATCCGGACGTTGTTGTAGCCCCAGCGGACATCGAACTTGGTGAAGATCTTGGCGCCTTGCAGCTTGTTGATGATGTCGGCTGCCAAGGGTAGTGGATAGCGGTTCTTCACGGTGATGTCGTTGAGCTTCCGGTAGTCCTGGACGAAGCGGAGTTTGCCGTCCTTCTTCTTGATGAAGAAGACAGGAGACGCGATTGGAGACTTGCTTGGGACAACGTAGCCCTTGGCGAGGGCGTCCTCAAGAAATCGCTTAAGCTCCTCAGTCTCGATCGGAGACATCGGATAGACTTTGGACTTGATTGAAGGTGGGGCGTCAGGCGCGAGGTTGATAGCGTGGTCCCAGGGCTGGTATTTCGGTAGTCGCTGAGACTCCTCTTCGGAGAACACCTTTTTGTGTCGGTGGTACTCTTTGGGGACCAGCTCCTCGAACGTCTTAGCGTACAGTGGCTGCAAAAAATAACGCAATTCACTTCAAGGTGCTTGATAAAACATTAATTTGAGCATCAATAGTGCACATATTTATAACAATGAACTGTCACTGATATTATACATCCTTTCAACTATATTGACCCATTTTAACAAATTTCAAGCTAGCATCCTTTAGCAGTTAAGTTGCAATAAAGGATACAAATCTCAATTTACATATATCAGCTGTAGAAGTTGATGGTGAGCCTCACAAATGACCAGAAAATTCGTTCATGTACAGTATTATACGTACTACAGTGGCTGCAAAAAATAACGCAATTCATGTTTGGGGCTAAAACATAAACATTATTTTGGCACATTCTGCTTATTGTTTAGCAGCCGCAATAATTGTTAGCACTAGTGTGATGTTAATGGTATGATATAATAAGGTTTGTGTAATGGTAGGGATTCTATCAATTGTGTTAAAAATCAAACACTTGAATATTTCATCATTTGCTATTGGGCTCATAAACTGTGATGAAGGACTTCTGAAATTCCTGTTATATTCGTGTGCATAGCTGACCATCTATACAATGTGCACACGCAAAATATTCTCTGTATTCATAATACATACACAGAAATGCATCATTTTACACATTGCAAAAATAAGTGCATTTCTCAATATATTCCCAATAGCTGTAAATTACATAAATCCTTTGCACACTGGCATGATATGGCTCAAGAGATCCATGTGTAACAGTGTACAGCTCAGGAAGTCATAATAAGTAATGATGATGACACTGCAATGATACTAGGTAGGTAGGGCCAAAAATTGGCGGGTACGATTTCCTCATGAGAGTGCACAAAACACAAGTGCTCCATCTTTAAGAATGTTGCACCACAACAAGAGAGTACAAAGAAATCATATTAAAGTCATTAGGGAGCTCTTTGATGAAGCTTTGCAATGAGCCATGAACAAGAGAAGAAAGGGTAAATGTGCAATATGTAGCATACAAAGAGAAAGAGCTCTTAGATCCAGAAAAGATATCAAAGCTAAAATCCATAGTTTTGAGATACTGTATGTATACACATGGCTTCACTATGATGTCAACCTAAAGCACTAAAACCCTCATGAGAGCTGTGCTTCTCTTTCACTACTAAAACCAGTTGGAAAGCTATCCCAAGTGGTGTAGTGGTTAACAGCAAGGATATCTTTCAGAAGGCTACAGGTTCAATTCTGCCCAAGTGCGCTTTTTTGCTAGTATCTGCTTATTTATGCTGCATTATGGGGAAGACTGGAAAGCAATGCATAACATCTTAGGGCTAAGCTCTAAAAACAATGCAGTACTTGTGCTGCTAAAGATGACCAGGAACTAAGCTACCAGAAGCAGTAGGCATCTGAGCAGTGGTTCAATGTGGCATGCACACAAGTGACAGTTAGTCATTTTAGCATGCCTTCCAGATTTGGATCATGTAGCAAGCATAGCTGAACTATGTCTGCAATCTATTACCGCTTATTGCATTTCTTTTTGGGCTAATGGAGGGAAACCATTTTTAAGGCATTTATTTCTGTTTACACTTGATAACAGACATGTTCTAAGCATTAATCCTCATTTGCCCTGCTGCTGATAGCATCAGATTTATATTAAAACTGCTTCCATTTGACCATGAGAGGTCTGGAATATTTCTAGTATTTTATATGAGCCTCTAGCGACAGAAAAGCTCCATTTCCGCGGTACCTGCCAACGTAAGCGCATTTGATGGCATCAGAACTATGCAATAAGTGATTTTGGATTATAATCGCATTTTCCTGATATTTGTAGCATTTTAGATGGGCTTCCAAGAATACAAATATGCAATGCTGGTGTGCATTCCCAATTGAGACACTGTTGATGGGATCAAAACTGTACAACAAGCATTGCTGGATTATAATCGCATTTTCCTGATATTTCTAGCATTTTGTGTCGCCCTACAGACACATAAAGTCGCTTTTGGTGGTATGATTACGTAATGAGAACGCTATTGATGGCATCAGAACTATACAGCAGCTATCCCCAGAATATCCTGTCATTTTCCCGATATTTCTAGCATTTTATTTGAGCTCTCCAGAGTGAAGATGCTTTCGAGGCATTCATTCTTGCTTATGCAGCTCCGATCACGTAGGAAAACCGCAGAGCTTGACGAGCTCTGCGGTTTACCTACGTGATCACCAGATGTAAGCAAGAATAGGGGCCTTGACCAGGTTTCCGCGCCTGGAGCCCAAATAAAATGCTAGAAATATCGGGAAAATGACAGGATATTCTGGGGATAGCTGCTGTATAGTTCTGATGCCATCAATAGCGTTCTCATTACGTAATCATACCAGCAAAAGCAACTTTATGTGTCTGTAGGGCGACACAAAATGCTAGAAATATTAGGAAAATGCGATTATAATCCAGCAACGCTTATTGTACAGTTTTGATCCCATCAATTGTGCCTGCATGAGGGAGCAACACCAACACTGAGGGTTTTATACTTCTGGAGGCTCCCAAAAATGCTAGAAATAGCAGGAAAATGCAATTATAATCCAGAAGCACTTTTTACCCACCTTTGATGCCATTAGCACTGCTCCAACTGAGAATTAGCGCCAAGGCATAGCTTTTTCGTCACCAGAGGCTCATATAAAATCCCAGAAATGCTGCATAAATGCCGTTATAACATAGAAGTGGTCTTGATATGGATTTAATTCTATCAGGAGTCTTCTGAGCCAACAGATTGTGTCCCTGCTGGAATTTTCCAAGCTGAAGGGCATTTAACTTTAGTCAGCTTTTCTCACATATGCTCATGTGTTTGTAAAGCCAGTCCTTGGTTGGGTATGCTCTTATTCAGCAACTATGGCCATGTATCCAATCTTTTCATGTCTAGTGCTGCTCCAGATTGAGCTCTAGCTTGGCGGTGATAGCAGTGTCAAGCAGTGTTTGTCTTTGTTTTTATTTTCAGTTTACACTTTGTGTTCATAAACATGGCCAGGTAATGCAAGGAGTTGCCTGTATAGCTAAGTTTCCAAGGCTCTGTTTAGAACTTTGTTGGGGTGCTTTGCATGTGGATCTTGGGTCCACTGCAGAACAACCTGGAAGTGGATCTTTTTAAACTCTGCTCCCCGTTTCCACAACACTTTTCCCATTCAACTCTCTCCTCTTTGTCCTCTTTTTCTCTGCTCATATATCTTTCCAAACATATCTTGCTGGACTCTTATTGCCATACCAGGATACTATAGGCAGTAACACACTGGCATAATGCTGAGAGCACAACAAGCAGGTGATAAAGCTTGTTCACAACTGGAAAACACAGGGCAACAAGAACTTGGATAGCTAAAGGTTTGTTTAGAGACTTGGCACCTTCCAGGGAAATCATTTTGCTATACTCTACAACAATCTTTACTATTCCCAGAGATTCTTCCGCTACAAGTCCTAAGAGTCTTGGTTCAGCTCCAAAATTTACAAGGTACTTCTGGCAAATTCTACAGTATTTTACAACATTTCTTGCACTCTCAGACTTAGTTTCAGCTTTGCTGAGCTCATCCTTCACATTGAGGTCTAGAAAAAGAGCAGAATACTTACTCCAAGACAAGGTTGCCTGGCCACAGCTTCAAAAACAAAGCAAACCCTCATGTTTTGCTGAGAGTGCAGAGACTCAGCTCATTTATATCTTGTGTGAGACAGCTTCAACACAAAATAGCAAGCCTTCTAGAAAAAGCACTAGTGCTCCAAGTGCTTTGTATATCTGCAGCTTTAAACGACCATCTATTGATATACAGCATTAGTATTTAATAAGTATAAGTGCATGCCGTATTGTTGTACTATAATAACTTAGCATTTGAAGTCAGCACTCAGGTGAACAAGCCACTATTCATGGGTAGATCTTCATGTATGCTAGGTCACCATGGTCTTCAAGCCTGCAGATTATTTTCGCATTTTCTGATATCTAAAATGCTGATTTGTGTTGACTTTCTCAGATCTATTGACTCTTGCACTAAATCAGGATGCTGAATTATCAGCCAATATTCAGACTAGTGTGTGCTGCAGCAAAGTGCACATTACTCTGTGCATACAATAACAGGTTAATGAAAATAGTGCGCCATAGCCCTTTTTAGCTTTTGAAAGCATTTGACAGTCACTGAATCTATGTACTTGTATGCAAGGCCTAAAGCATATGTATAGATCCATAGCAAGTCCATTCATACTCTGGATATATGCCAGTCTCTGTCTGCAACAAGCAAGCGCTCAGTGAGCGCTTATTGAGCACTGAGCTTAAAAGCTATTCTCTGTTTTGCAGCACAGGGGGATGAAAACTATGCAACATTTGCACATATTCTGAAAGCTACTGATGACCTCTATCCACTGGCAGCACAACTACCACAATGTGGCCACTTGTCAGAAGTGCCCTCAGCATAAGCACGTGACACTTGGTCTAAGCGCTCAAAGCAAAGCAAGCAATTGCTGAGGCTCATTGAGTAATTCAACAGGCTCAGGGTAACCGATGCATAGCTGAGGCCTATGACTATACATATACGCAGTACTAGCTTGAAAGACGAGGCACAGCAGGCTGAAAAAATCAAGCAAGTTCCAATACAAACTTTGTAATGAATTCAAGCGGAGCTTGAACATTGTGTATTGAAGTAACAAACAAAGTTCCCACGCATAGGGCCAAGATTCGTGACGGTGCTGAAAAGGTCCCAAAGCTGTCATCCGTAAGGACGATTCTTCATTTCATTCAGAAATCGTAAATGAAATTTGCAACTGTTGGGTGGTAGAGTAATAAGTGAATTACTCATGCTACAGTAGTGTAATTGGTACCTCATTCAGAGACAACTTAGTACGTATAATACTGTATATGAACGAATTTTCTGGTC
>BPQB01000208.1:0-12801 GCA_019973155.2 Phanerochaete sordida | reverse complement strand
CCAGGGTCGCTCGTGCGGAGAGATGCCGTACGCCCACGAGGTGCGTCGCCCCTAGAAGGCCCCCCGCGGGCGCAACACACGGGCGGACAGCGTCCTTCTGGAAGCCCCGCAATGGAACCCCGGAGGCCTCCTCGGAGGCCCACGCGCACAAGAGCCCCGCGCGACAGCGGCATCGGAGCCTTATATAACATCGGCGCGCGGTCCTTTCCTTTATCCTCGCGCCCGGCGGCGCGCACGCGACACACGCACAGGCACCGCGCAGTGCGCGCACAGGCACCAGCACCCCCGCGCGCGGCGCGCGCTCCCAGACGCACCCAAGGCCCGCCGCGCACTCCGGCGGGCCGCAGAACACGGCCTTCCCACCGCGTCGGGTGCTTTGCGCCAGAGTTTGACACCGGCCCAGCGCACCACGCGTGCCACGCGCACACCGACGTGGCCGCTAGGACACCGTGGGTGCCGCGCCCGACGAGAAGAGCAGCTCGCGCCCCGGACACGCTGCGCGTCGCCCGATGAGGTCATGCACGCTGCGACGCTGCGTCCGCCTGCCGCACGGCGGATAGGCGTGCGGAGAAGCTCGTGAGAAGCGGGCATGCAGAGAAATGCGGAGAAATGTCTGCGTGCAGCCTCGGCGGAGGCGGAATGCGGCGCTGGACCTCGGACACCGTGTACCGCTGCGACGCCCAGTGCCGACGCAGTGGGCAACCGGAGGCGGCAGCAGGAAGGCTGACCGACGCTGCGACATTTTCTGGCTCATTGCCATGGCAGTGACTTGTTATCTTACAGGGGCACTGGCCAAGGCTATCGCTTGAGAGATTTACATACCGTACCTGAGACACGATACCTGCGACGGGGGTCCAGGTTGGCTGGCCTAACCCCAGCATAGGACGGGTGCCTCAACGAACTCGCCTCTCTTGCGCCTCTCCCACGGGACGTCTCTCACTGCCGCGCACGACCCCTGTGAGGATGTTCCGTAGACATGCCGGGCGTGTGCCATTGCAAGCTTTCACCTTCTCCAACACTGATAGTGCGGGCCACGACTAGTAGAGTTCGCCGCCCGACCATGGCAAGCACCGAGAAGGATGCCATCGGCCACTAGTCTAGTTGCAGGCCTCTATACACTCCCGACCGGATGCACACCTGCCGCCAGCGACCCGCGCGGACGTTCTCCCTCCGAAGTGGCCGGAGCCGGTACGCCCGCGGGTAAAAGCTGCTTGGGATGGCGGCGGCGGCGACAGATCGAGCACGGTCGCCGCGATGGGGCGATGGGCGTGGCCCGCCATCTCGCGGCGACCCTACCATCGCGCGGCCACCAGACGGGCGCAGCGACGGGGCCCAGGATCACGCAGGATCACCGAAACCCGTCTGCGTAGGTTCATCAGTGAGGATCGCGGGCAAAGGTAGGCACGCACGCACCCGAGCGCGTCCTGCAGCGGCTCGCCCGTGCAAACGCGCGAGCAGACGCAATGGCGTCGTGCCGTTTTCCGAAGCCCTCTAGCACGGACCGGTGTGAGTAAGACCCTGACGAGAGGCTGCGGTGGACAGCGTGCCTCGCCGACGAGGCGCACGGCCCACCGCAGGCACTCGTTAGGCCACGGGTCTTTCCTCTGTCCATCTGCTGTTGTCGCTCCCAGGAGGACGGTGGCAGGCGGAGACAAGGCCGAGGCGCGCCCGCGCAAGCGTGCTGACGTAAGGTCCATCAAGCGACCCGCCCCCGCCGCCTCGCACCTTGCACTGAGCATCCACGACCATCGACGACGCCCGCCATGCCACACGTCCTCCAGCGACCCCGACACAGCCCCGGCGTGGCTTTCTCGCCATCGTGCCCAACGTTCCCGCGCCTTCGCTGCGCGGCCGTGCCCCGCCGCTCCTTTGCCTGCGTCCACGCCCACGCCGTCCGCAGCCTCCTCTGCGTCGTACGGTGCGCGGCATCGCGCTTTGAACACGCCGCGAGGAGAGAGCGAGACGTGCGGCCGCGCGGAGGCTGTCGCCCAAGGTGCGTCTCTTGTTCCTTGATGGTTCTCTCGCGCTGACCCGGACGTTCTCGGCCTCAGGTGCACCGCAGCCTTGTAGGTTGCCCAGCCACTCTCGCCGTCCAACCGGCCCTCGTTTCGACTCGAGCGAACCCGCCACGCCCCGCCGAACTCACTGCTGGCATCACCCGATATCGCCCGAACGCCAGCTACCGCACTCCCGAGCCGCGCTTGAGCAGCCGACAGAGCCGGCTTCACTCGACGAGAAGCGGCTACGCCCTCGAGCCGACGACATGGCCCTTGCGCTCCGCGGCACAATCTCGCCGCGCCGGTCGCTTCAAGTCCAATCCACCGCGGCGACAGGCCGCTCGCCGCCAGCGCGCGGATCTCTGGGGCACTGCGAATCAAGAACGACGCACTCGGCGCCCTAACGAGACCGCGCAGCCTTGCGCGAAGCCCGACGAAGCCGAAACCGACCCCCGCGCCGCCCTCGCCCGTCGCGCGCCATTCCAGCCAGCCAGCGAAGCGTCCAGGCGGCCGCGCCGGGAACGAGCGATGCGGCCTCGCCCGTTCGCCAATTGACGCGGCCACTCCCACAGTCCACGTCCGCCACCGGATCGCTCAAGGCCGCGCAAAGCCCCCTCACCTCGAACGAGCGCGCCGGAGCCGACGATTCGACCGGCACGGAACGTCGCGCGGCCGCTCTACCGCGCGCCTGGCGGTCAAGTCGTGAGTGACAGCCGCTCCGCGCAGTGATGGGCGACGCACCACGGGCGCCGCGCGTTCGCTCGCAAAGCGCATGAGACGCACAAAGCTGCGTTGGCCGCCGCCTGCGACTCAGTGACCGGAAGACGCACCGCGGCGGCTGGCAGCGCGCACGCCGTCGGGCGGAGTCTGGGACGACTCTGTCAGCGATGCGCAGCCATGGCACGCGGAGGACGTACCGTGAGATCCAAGGCGAGGAGGCGCAGCACGAGCGCGGGCGGCGCGGCTGCCGAGAGCCTCGGTGAGTGCACCAGGCAGTCTCGCCCGACACAGGAACGCTGACACAGTCGTCAGCACGCTGCAGCGCTGGCACGAGAGCGGCGGGGACGTACGAGAGCGGGTGGCGGGGCCGCGTGGACGATGGCTCAGGTTCATCGGACGGCGGCGGTAAGCTTCCGGGCGCTGTACATAGGCTAACCAATATATTTCGTGAGCCCTCCGTGCACGGACGCGCAGCCAGACGCAGCGCACCTCGGCGACGGCAATGGCGCGGAGGCCGCGACGCTCTCCGGACGCCCGCCCAAGACGACACTGCCCGCGACGCTACGGGCGATCTCGACGCACCCGCCGATTGCGAAGACTGCGCCCTGCCGCGCCGACCGTGCCTGCAGACCGCTCGCGCGTCGAGCGGTCCGCCGCTGGCCTCGCTGACGCGGACCCATGTCTCTACCGCGGGGCGACGACACCGGCGTGCCGACAAAACCGGTCGCTGGGCGCGGGCGAACATCAGCAGGCGCGGACGCTGCACGGGAGGGGCGGGAACTCACCAGATGGCCGTGCGTCGGCGGACAGCGGGGGACGGCAGAAGGCGGGGGATGGCGGAACTGGGAGTGCGCCGCGGGACGCGCCAGGGCGCGAGGTGCGTGGTCTGGATGCCTAGGGTATGGCGCGGGGAGCTGACTGGGGTGGGCAGCAGGGATGTCGAAGTTCGGGACACGCACGGGAGGGACCGAGGAGGGGAGTGCGTGAGCGCGGTCGGTGCGGATCCTCGCATCGCAAGGTTCGCGCGCCGCTGCGCGTCGGGCTCCTTGGTGAGTCGTCTGCGGGGGGTTCGTGTTCGCTGACCGAGTGCGTTAGATCGCGACGCCTCGCGCGGAGAAGACAAGGAAACACGCACCGAGAACGACGCGTCTGGCGACGAGCGCGGCCATCGCGCTTGCACGGCGAGCAGAGTCCTCAGCGGCGAGGGTGCTGCGGACGGCCCGAAGGCTGCCAACGCGCCTCGTCAGCAACACACTCGGCGACGACGGCGGACCGCTCACCTCGACGAACGCAACGCAACGGTGGGTGGGACGCCCTCCCTACGGCCGCGTACCCCGCCCATGACCACCGCCTACCTTCACGCCAGCATCGCGCAAGTGTGCTCCGACGGCCACCCTGCGGCGCGGCTGCGACGCCCGGCACCCTATAGGCCCCCGACACATCCGCGGCTGCAACAAAAGACGTCAGGAACGGCACCAGGACACGGCCACGACGGACATACGCACGTGCATGGCCGGGCACCCTCTGCGCCCGCCGGCGGACGACCTCGGCACCGGCAGAGGACGCGCGGCGTCTCGAGCGCGGGACGCTGGTGTCCGCGCGCCAGGGCCCGGCTTCGACGGCTGTGCGGAGGCCGACGCGTCGGCGCGCGAGACGGAGGCGGGTGGTCGCGCGAGCCTGCGAGGTTAGGGTCAGCTCGACGGCGGGGCCGGGGACGATGCGCGAGCGTACCTGGCGCGCTGCGTTCGCGGTTGTACCGCTGCGCCGGCGGGGCTCGTGTACTACGTAGTGCTAATATACATGGTCTACTAATAACCCTCCCATCGCCCACGCCGAGGCGGCGTTGCTCGTCGTACGACGCGTCCGCGGACAGATGCGGCGGTGCGATCTGCGCGATACCGACGGACGCGCTGTCGGAGTCTCGCCGACGGACGCGCGTCATTAAGGCTGTGCGGATCGACTACGGGGCAGAGCGGACGAAGTCCGCACGTAGTGCAGGCGGTATACGCAGGAGAATCCTGCGGCGCGGCGGTTAGCACGAATTGTGGTAATCGAAGATAAGCACGCACTCTCATCGCGCCGGCTCCGACTGCCAGTGTCGAAGTCGTTCGAAGACGTAGGACGGTCCACGTGTGAGACCCGGCCGAGCCGTCTGTGTGCATTTGGATGGAGTGAGTATCGATAAGAGTGTACTACTAATGTAAGCAGACTTACAACGGTATCTGGTACATTTCGAGAGGTTTGAGGTGGTCGAACAGCCATACAACTACTGTATAGTAGGTCAGTTTGACTCTTGAGTGACCGCCGACGACCCGCACAATGTCGGAGTCTCGCCGTCTGTGTGCATTTGGAGGCAGTGAGTATTCATAGAAGAGTCCTCCTAATACAACCAGACCTACAACGGTGTGTTGTACATTTCGAGAGGTTTGAGGCGGTCAAATGACCATATAGTCACTGCAAAACAGGTTAGTATGACTCTTATAGAGCTCGAGAGCCTTACCTGAGGGAACCGCGATTGTCTTCGTGTTCACGGTCGGCGCTGGTCGAGTTGCCGAACGCTCCCTAGGCCCCAATTGCGGACAGGTTGCGCCGTCCGAGACGGCGCGCTATCGCTGTCGAGCTCGTCAATAGCCTCTGTATGTAGATGTCAATACAACCATGGTGGCTGATCAATCCCTGCACTCACCATTATGGAACAGGCTATGGTTATGTTCTATTGTTCCTAGTAGCGAGTTGATCAGCGGCATACACAGGATAAGTAGAGAGAAAGAATACTCACGGATATAAGTACATTTCGAGAGGTTTGAGGGAGCTCATGTTGAGCATGAGCCGTCGATGCGTCGAGGTTATCGACGAATGAACGTCTCCTATGAGCGTAAGGATTAATCAAATGCCCGAGTGTACTACGAGGGGTTACATACCTTTCGTATCGGATAGCACCTGCTGAGCGTGAAATTGACGAGCCTGACACGGCCATAAACATACCAGTTAGCACAGAGAGCGTGACGATATAAGGTAAGGAAGGCGACTTACGAGGAATTCCGTGTATCTCCCCCGGGTATCGTAGGCGTCCAGCGGCGCGAGGCGGCGACGCGGCGTACAGCGTACGCTACATGTCGTTCGCACGAGGCTCCAGCGCGTGGAAATGCCTGCGACGTAGCCGGGATATCAATAAGTACGCGACGGCGATAAGAGCAGAATGACATACCGACCGGGCTTTCTACATTTCGAGAGCTTAGAGGCCGGGCATCGCTCGTTGTCCTGAGCGCGCCGGTAAATATCCCTCGTCGTGCCGCGTGTGGCAGTGGGACGTACCCGAATGGGCCGAGATCGCGCTACTGTGGGCACAGCGGTCAGAACGACCGTGAGGAACAGACGGACGGCATCACTTACTAATTGCCGGCCCCCGATGAGGCTGGGCGACAGGGCTCCAACGCGACCGGTTCCAGGTCGCTGGCGGGCACAGCGGGTCAAACGAGACGGCCGCGGAGATCACGACGCGTTCGGAAACGAGTGAGCGGCAGCCAGAGGCTCGGCGTGCGTGCGTTGGTGGGCGCCGGCGTGGATCCCGACGGCGACGGCCCGCCTACAGGCAAAGGGCGCCGCGCGTCCGAGGGTGCTCTCACGAGAATCTGAGAGACTAAGGTAGTTAGTAGAGGATTTAATGGACCGCTGAGAACGTACCAACACGACGGCTTTTGCATCCTGCGCTCAGAATAGTCTAGGAAGGTTGATCAGTAAATTAATTGAAGGTGAATTCATGTCGTACTTACCAGAAATTGAATGCTTGCTCGGTCGACGGCACGAGGACGTGTGCGGCGCTGCGTCAGCCAGCGTCGAAGCCTAGAAAGTAAGAAAAACGTCAGCAGTAGAACAATCGGGCAAGGGAGACAAGTCGAAGGTGAATGGAGTCGAAAAGGATACATACCTGGGTCAGACACAGCATAGAAAGCTTATAAACTTGAATGCTTTGAACGGAGCCTCACGAGCTGTAATTAAATGGTAAGAGATAGCCCAGAGGCGAAGTGAGGAATTACTTACAATGTGCGGTAGAGCAAATACTAAAGGGAAGACTAGCAGAAATGTCACCACAAATTCAGAGTAGAAAGAGGAGCTGCTTACCGTAGAGCATAGTAATCGAGCCGGAGGAAGCGTCGGACGACGAGGAGAGGGCGGCGTACAGCGAGAGGGCACCAGCAAAAGGCCGTCGTCGTCATCGCGCTGGAAGATGGAGTGCGATGCGAAGCGACGAGGCTGAGGAGGTGAGGGAAAGGAGGAGGCTGGAGAGGATGAGGAGGCTTGGGATGTCGAAAGCGGACGTCCTGACGCACCTTTTATACACGCGAGGGTACACCTGGACCCCTTGCACCTGCCGCAAATTGCGTCCGAGGTCCTCCACGAGCCGTGTGCTCCGTGAACGTTCCCAGGCGGAGGGCGAGGCCGAGAAGGAAACGGGGGTAGCCCGTCTCCGTCTCGCTCTAGTCCTCCGCGTAGCATGCCAAGCGGAGCACGACGCGACGGGAGAGCTTCTGACAGATGGTGGCGCCATTTGATAAGCGCGCCTGCGTACCCGAACGGCGCATCGGAGTCCGCAAGAATGGTCGCGACCGGGGAGGAGGCGAGGAAGGCCGTAGGACGCGTTTGAACGCAGTTCTCGCGCACTGCATGAGAGCGGCGGTGTCTGGAAGGGTAAAAGTGGTAGTATAAGCTTCCTAGGTGAGATATATCATGTGGCGTGAGGTGTGTCGCGCACCTGGAGAGGATCTCGAAGACGGGCGGACGTGAAGTGGGCTAGTATGGCGCACGAGCGAGAACACCGCACTTTCGCGCATTTTCGCGTCCGGCGTGCTACCGGACACCGAATACTACGCGATGTCAGCGCCATATCACCATCTGATGGTTACCAGACCTACCTCTGAAATCCTGGCGAGGCTTTGCCCTCCGCATCCGCGCGAGAGCCCGAAAACGTCGAAAACGTCGTCCTTCAATTTCGTACGAAAATCCAGACAAAAACAGCTCGCACTTACCTTATCCTGCTAACTTCGGGCCATATACTGTCTACTGGGTCTTCTAAGGCGGTATTTCTCCTCGTCGAGGTAGGGCAAGCCGGGTCGAAGGTGGTGGGCGCGGTCCAAGCGCGCGCGACGGCTTTGTGGCGTTATCTGACTAGGCGCCCGATAATCTCGACGCGTCTCGCGTTATCTCCCGCTCTCGTTCACTTCTGCTACCCTCCTAGGACAGCAAAACGTGACTTCGCGCACCTTTCCTCAGCACTAATCCGCTGCGTTTTACCTCGGGCTAACATTAATTTCTAGGCTACGTCCCACACGGCTCTGGCAGGACATCGAGCAAGTTCTACCTCCAACGCCGATGGCAAGCTTCGTCTGACCGCAGACCGTTCTGCGCGTAGGCCTCAATGTCTCCACCGATCCTGGGGTAGCCGCCGACCTCCGGGAAGCGACTTGCTGGTCGATACGGGCTTGCAGGATGTCCCCGCTGGGGCAACGGCTTCTCGGTGGCTTCACCACGTGCCCGAGGCGTATTTTGGCCCAGATTGTGCTTGTGCCGGGACGCCGCGCAACTCGCGCAGCGCGGAACAAAGAATGCTTCGCATGACGGGCAAAGACGATCTTGCTGACAGGCTGCGCCCAGCGTCGGTGTCCCACATGGCACATGCGGCTCCGGGCTGTCACAGGCACTGACGGCATTCGATTCAGGGCTTCGCTTGGGCCATCTTCACGCCGTCCGTAGCACTCGTTCTGGCCTCGCACACGGAGTTTCACTCTGCCTACTGAGCATTTTCGATCCTGGAGATAATGAAAATGCAGGGCGGGACTCTCTGAGCAGACGAGCGGGGCATGGGACGGCAGGAAGGTGCGGTGGATGGTGAGTTCTGACTGCCGGGTGCCGGCTGCTTGTCATCTTGCGGATGTCATTGACACCGAGTGCTTCCCGTCGCGCAGACGGAGCAGTCACGAAGCGGCGGGGTCTAGGGCCGTTCCCACGCAGGGTCGCAATGGGCGGGACACGGCTATGTCGCCTGATTGGACGGCCCGTGAACGAGGACGGCTCCGATTAGGCGAGCAAGGAATTGCACGCCAATTGTGCGCCGCCGTTTCTGAGAACATCTGGACTGGTCCCGGGCCCGGTAATCTAGCTGTTAGCTATGTGGCTCTCTGCGCTTCATGTGCAAGCTTGCACACAGCGAGAAGAATTAACTGGCTCGGAGGAGCACTCCTGCGGGACCGTGACGGCAGCATCTTCATTAGAACCCCGGAAGTGTGGCGACGGGAACTCAAGCCGCTTGGCGAGCGGGCAGAACTGTCACATCCGTCCAAACCTTCCCTGGTGTCATGTCAGGCTGTGCTGACTTTTGACCGTAATTTGATGAAGAGAATAGCTGCGGTGAAGGGAAATTCCCCGTCACTACAGCCATGCTCTTCGCCAAATTCTGGCAAAATGGCTGGTGGATCTGCGTGAACCTCAGGGTCGTCCCGAATGTGCCTGGAAATTACCTAGATTGAGACTGAAAGTGCACCTGTCAAGACACCATCACTAAGAGTTCGAGGCTATTTTCTGACCGACGAGGCTATCAAAATGCTACCCAACACAGACTCTGACACGGAGGCGACAACCGAGCTGTTCTGATACTGACCGACTGATGTTCCAGGTAGCGGAGGGCGAGCAGACAGCGCGGGACACACTGTCTGCCCGTCCTCCCCCGTCCTTTCTTGCACCAACCACGACACCGCCGCCTGTGAGTAGCTGTCCAGCTCACGACGCCCTAGCTCACGTTTGACTGTGCTAGACAAGATTCAAGCGTACACCATACATCCCATGCACCATCTGTCCGTTATTCTTCCGCCTCCGCCGCTCTTTTCTCGCCATCTGCACCTGGTCGACATGCCCGCACACTCGAGACGAGAGAGCCTCAAGTCCTCCCGATGACACCTTCCTCGTGCCAGCAGCGCCCACGCACCAGGAACACGTCGACCTCGTGTCGGCGCCCACGGAGAATCCTGATCGTCCTCGCCTTCGGTCACGCCGACCGCACCTGCCACGACGTCTCGGGATCCGGCCCCGATCGCAAGACGCTCAGTCGACAGCGGCTCGGCAGGCCGCCTTTTCCCACTAGGACGCCCCGCTCGCGTTCTCGCACTCCGCGCAGTCGGCACGACAGCGCCGTCCGCCGCGTGCGTTGCCCAGCGTGGGCAGGGCGCCCGTCCCGCCAGACGCACGAGCACGGGGCCGCTCGCGTAGTTCGCGCCCGTTCGGCGCCGCGGTCGGTCGTCCGAAGGCGTCGCCTCGAGATCTGGTAACGGCGGCGGCGGCATTCAAGTTGAAGACGGGACGGAGACGTGGTGGGGCGCAGGGGAGGTTGAGGCGGAGGACCAGCAGCCGGAGCGTGGACGACTCGGGGATGAAGAGACGTCGGGCAAGCACGGCGGCGGCGCCGCCGTCGCGGACGATGTCGAAGATCAAGAATTCCTGCGCGAGAACGTCAAGATCCAGCCATCCGCGGCAGCTCACCTTCTCCACGCCGTCGCCGCGCAAGATCCCGGCCGCCACGTCGACGCGATTGTCCGCGCTACCGCGACCATCTCCCAAACCCAACGCGCTGTGCGTCGGCGTGCACGCGCGGCGCAGTTCCGACGAGCCGACGACCGCGGTCGCCGTGTGCCAACTGGCTATCGCGCACTCCCGCGGCCCGCGCCGCCGGCATCGCGAACGAAGGCGACGACGGCGCGTCCTGCCCAAGAACATCAGCATCGAGCGATCTGCACGACGTCCGGCGGCGGCTTACCTCCCCCGCGCCCTCGCCGCGCAAGATCCCAGCCGCCGCGCCGCCGCCATCTTCCGCCAGCCCGCAGCCGGCTGCAAACGCGTGACGCGTCGAGCGTCGATGTGCGCGCGCGGTGCAGCACCGACGGCCGGATGTCCACGGTGTGCGGGCACAGAATCGGGACTCCGCGCTCCCGCGGCGCGCGCCGTTGTCCGTCGAAGATCGCGACTGGCTGCGATCGTTGGGCATCGCGGTCGCGCGGGCGGAGCCAATGGACGGTCCGCGTGCCCAGGCCCGGGATGCACCCTGCGTGCAAGCCTGCGCTGCCCGCGCGGCGGTGCGTCCACCGACGCTGCACGCCGGCGCGCCGACACGACGTATCGCCGTCCCGCGGCGCGGACGAAGCTAGCGGTCGCCGCCAGGGCCGCGGTGACGACGATATCCTGGACGCAGACATGTCAGCACGAAAAGGCGCGGCTCCCTGCTCGGGATACGCACGTCGCCCGCGCTGCGCACGCGAACGTCTGTTCGCCGTCCGCCGCGCGATAGCAGACGTCGTCGAGGACGCGCCACGCAGCGCGCAGACTCCCAGCCGCCGCTTCACCACCATCTTCCGGCCTCCCGCGGCCGGCTCCAAACGCAGCGCAGCGCCGACGGCTGGACGGACGTGGTCGCCGGGCACAAGAGCGAGGATTGACGTGCCCACCTCGCGCGTCGTCGTCCATCGAAGATCGCGCCTGGCGGCTCGCAGTTGCTGCAGGGCGGGGCCGCGCGGTCGCAGCCAACGGCCTCGGTCGGCGTGTCCAAGCCCCAGCATACGCTCTACGAGTCGGCCAGCGCTGTCCGCGCCGCGCCCAGACGCGCCGACACGATATATCGCCGTCCCGCGACCGGGGCGAAATCGGCGTAGCCGCTGGGGCTGCGGCGACGGCGGCTTCCTGGATGAAGACGTGTCAACACGAAGAGGCGCGGCTCGATGCGAAGGGTACGAACGTCAACTGCGCGCGCTGCGCTCGCGGATGCTCGGGCGCCGTCCGCCGCGCGACGACGGGCGTCGTCGAGGGCGCGCGGGCGCCGCTCGGGGCTATCGCGTTCCGCCGAGAGGCGTCCAAGGCGCGCGGCGCCGTCGTCGGTGAGTCGCTAGCTGCGATCGCGCGCGGGGGTCAATGCTGATTGCGTCGGTCTTGCAGAGGGTGTCCGCGCCAGCGTTCCTCAGCGTATCGCAGCGGACGGCGGAAAGCTTGCAATGGCGGGTCCGCGCGAACGCGCCGAGACGACAGATCGCGTTCCGGCGAGCGAGGTCAAGGCGCGGCGGTCTGTAGCGCGAGGTGCGTGTGAGCGGCTTGCCGCGCGAGAATGATGATGTGCTTACCGGTGTTGTTGGTAGGATCGTATACGACGAGCACGAGGCGTGCGGCGGCGGGAAGAGACTTTGCGCGGTCGTCGCCGACGTCGGCCGCGCAAAGTCGATTTTTCGCGATCCGGCGAGCGACGTCGGACGAGAGCGAGCATGGGCTCCGGGCGTTGTCATTGCTGGTGAGCACGCGGGTCGCGCACGTGCGGAGCCCTCTCTAACGACAGCGTCAGTTTCAAAGGCGGCCGAGAGGCGACACAAACGGCGTACCTGGGACGTGCTCGCGTGCACACCAAGAGTGCCGCAGACGACGAAGGGCGGCTCGCGCGGCCTGGAGACGACGTTTCGCGCTGCGGCGAAGTGGAGTCTGTGCCCTCGGTGAGCGACGGTACGGGCTGGCAGAGGGACTCGGCGGGAGCGCACCACAGCAGAAGCGAGGCGACACACGCAGGCGGGGCGGCACGCGCGGCTTGGCGAGTGCGCATACACCTAGAGCAGACGGAGCGGTGAGGAAAAGTGAGAGATGGGAGATGGCGCAGAGACACACACGATGGACAGGCTGCGCGGGGCGGACGGAGAGAGAGAAGCGGGAGCGGGGACCTGGCAGCTGACGGGAGCAGGTGACGAGAGCAGTGATGGGAGCGGCGCCACTGCCACTGCCAATCAGCCGCGGCGTGTGCCAGGATTGGAAGCCCCGCGGCAAACTTTCCAAATCTTAGCAACCAGAGTCATGCTTTTAGGTCGCGAGATCGAGACGAGTGTCGCGAAGCCCTGTCAGTTTGACGCACCGCCAAACAACGCCAAACAACGCGCGCAAGGACGGTGGCAGTACAAGGTTTACTAGGACGGAATGCCCGACGGGCGGGCGCCTTGTGGCCGGGGTAGGCTAATATACGGGTCGAGGGTCAGCTGTGGACATCAGAAGGACTGGAGGGAGGCTGGCCAGG
>BPQB01000207.1:0-13197 GCA_019973155.2 Phanerochaete sordida | reverse complement strand
ATACCAAGTTTCATGGAAATCCATCCAGTAGAAAGCTCGGGGCAGAAAAAAGTCTCAAAGTGAAAAACCCCTCAAAGTGCTGGTCTGAATTGGAACGATGTCTTCACTTCATTCAGAAATCGTAATCTCCACTAGGCCGTTGAGCAGAGCATCGACGCCGTTCGCGGTGCGGCTTTTCTTGCGCGGCGCCTTCCCGTTCACTCGCTACTCACAATAAGCATACAGGGGAAGCAGCGAAAATATGCGGCTTACATCTGGAGCAGGAACTGAACGTTGTTTGACCATGAGTTTGGCGGAGGGGTTCTTCGTGATTTTGTCGACGTTCTTGACCATAATGGCGTAGTCGTTTTCGTCGCGGAGGTCCATAGGGTCGGTGACATGACGGGGTACCGTGAACGCAATGTCGTAATCGCCGAAATTGATCTTGGCGGGGTTGAGGGCGTTGCAGATTTGGACAAGGAGTTGAGCTTTGAATGTGTCGAAGACATCTGTGCTTTCGAGCTCGAACTGCTTGCTGACAGGCTGCTGCTTCTTCACAGACTTCTGGAGCTCTGCGGCGGAGAGGATGCGGATGGTGTAGGTGAAGGTACGTGCTTCGAGGTCGCTAGCAGCAGGCTCTTGACCGGAGTCTTCGTCTTCTTTGGCATGTAAGGCTGGTTGTATGCGCAATATATGGTCTCTACTCACCGTCTTCTGGAGTCTTCTTACGCTTTGTAGCTTCCAACATCTCCTCTACCAGTGAATCCGGCTGTGATCCCGACAATATCTCCTCTCGAGCCTGCTCCACATCAGGAAACTGGTCTTTGTGATGTAGGTACAGCATTCCCATATAGGTTCGGTAGGCTGCGAGGTACTTTATAGTCCATTGTAGGTAAAATAGGCAGCCGCTACATTTATAGGCACTTGTAGGCGATGTAGGCTACGCAACCGGCCTCTATAAGGTAGAAAGGTCGAGTGGTGGCCTATATGGCCGTACATATGCTTCGCGTGGGCCGCTGTAGGCTGGCCACCCTCAAGATGATACAGCTACATTTCACGCTGCAGGCTTAGCCGCGAGAAGCGACTGGAGAGTGCTACCACACGGAGTGCTTATATCCCCGTCAGCATACTGGCGACCGACGCCGTAGCTGCAGGACTTGTCGAAAGAACCTCATCGAAAGTCATGACGTCATCGGCGATAACTACAGGCGCCCGCTGAAGATATAAAAGCGCGAGCCCCGTCGTGCTGGACAGCATCGTTGGCTGTTCTCGCGCTGACTCGCATACACACAGTGGGTCTACCTGTGTGTAACGCGTCAGCGCGAGAGCACGAAGGCTTTCTATACTTGTCGCGTGACCCACATAGCGCACCGAGGCCGCGGGCTCCGGTGGCTCCGTCCGTGGCGGAATAATCTGCAGGGCTGCAAATCCTCGAGGTGCGTGCCCGCATATTACGAAGTGTACCTTAACACTCACTTGATTTTCAGATCGTTCCGTGCGTGGTCGGTCGTCGCGGCCGTCGCGGCGCTGGCTGCAGCATGCCAGCACTGGCACGGCGCGCTGGCGAAAATTCGCGCAGCAAAGGCGGCGTGGCCTGGCTGTAAACGTCCTGCGTGATGAAGGGCGGCCGTGACCACGGCCAATGACGAGTGAGTGCGGTTTGGCATCGTGGTGCGCCACCTTTCTGCCTCTTGTGGGTTGTGAGCGTTGTTCACGGGGCAGCGTTGGTCACGAACAATGCATGCCGGACGAGCACATGCACTTGCGTCCACGGTGCAGGGCCGCGTTCGATGACGCGCGCGATGCTTACGCTGATGTATACCGATAGGGATTGCACCACTGAGAACAAGTAAAAGTACATTGCAACGACCATGTGTGATTCGCTCGGGAGTACCAATACATGCTTCGATATGTACCTGGAAATTAGCGAGCCCGTGCCAGTGAACGACTGTTCAAATGCCTGGAGATGCCTATTGTGACTAACCGGTCTACTTGCCTACCAGCCTACATATGTGTGCGGCGACCTACTGCGCCTACATCGGCCTACAGAGACGACCCGGGTGCCTATAAATCGAGGACTAATCTACGGACCTAAAAGACCTACGAAACCCATATTCACCTATATATACTTGCCGCTTTTTCCTGATGCATGGCTTCGAAAATGGATCCAGGTCGCGGTTTGGCTGGGGGAGCTGCAGCAGCAGGCTCTCGAGAGGTGTTTGTGGCTGGCATGACTTGTCGATTACACGGGTATAATACAATGAAAGCGGTGGTATGGAGGAGAAAGCAACAGGCACGGTCGTGCAGTGGTGGAAGCAGAACGAACGCGTCCCGCGGCACGACGCGCCTGGGCCCTGGGCGGGCGCTTACAAGCTCCACCCTTCTCGTCTTCTCTCTCCCCCCCCTCTGGCCTAGTGCCATTTTTTATGCAAAGTGCTGTAAGCACTTTATGCTTATGTAGCATTAATTAAGAAAAGTAGGTTTTCCAGATGAATCGTCCAGCTCACTATATCCAACGCCGAACGTCTACATCGCGTGCGGAAAGAACCCAGAGCTCGTCGTGCCGCGGAGCTATGCCCTCGCGCCGACAGCTCCAAGACACGCCAGTCCATCGCCTGACGCCCGCCGCAAGCTACGCATTGGACGCTCTCCCGTCCCAGGCCATAGCGACACCGAACATGCACAGGCGGGGTCGCATGACGCCGTAGTCAACCCACGACGCACCGCGGTGCCCCTCTGCAGCGGAATGAATGAAGTATGGAGGGACTCTGGTGCGTGCTCGCAGTTTCGTCTCACCGGTGCGCGAACCGCTGACTTGTCTGCGTACTAGACCTGCTTTTCCCTGCCGGTCCACGCCGTCTATTCGCCGCAGAAGGGCAACGTCGCGCCCTCCGAAGCACAAGTACAAGCGTCCTGCCCACACCTCGTTCGCACCCTCCCCTTCGTCGGCCAGCCGAGCTCGGTCCCAGGAGACCGCAGTCATCTCGGTTCACTGGCGCGCAGGAACGCCCGCTCGCCAGCCTCTACCTACTAAGTGCGGTGCTACACAGCCGCGTCCATACCATCGTCGACGTCCCGCAGGCGACCTGTGGCGGAAATCCATCGCCATCCGTGTCAACGCGACTCAGCGCGACATTCATCGCGTCCCTTCCAACTCTCTCGCCCGGCTCAGCCACTACCCATCGTCTGTACAGATAACAGGCCTGCGAGCTGCGGCGGTCATTCGAGCCCTCGAGGAAAGACTCGTGTCTCGGTGCATGTCTGCACCGTCCCTGGCAGGGTACCGCCCTGTTCTGGGAACGGTCAATCACACTGCGCGGGCTCGGTTTCGCCTCGACGACGTTCCCTAAACGCTGCTCGCCCGCATGAGCCCCGTCGTGAACGCTTCGCCTGGCGGCATTTGCGGCAGCGCAACCACTGCGCCGTTCCGACTGCTGTTCATCGGCACCGGCCTCGCTGGCACATCCTCGCTCCTCGACCCTGCCAGAACCGACGGCATCAAGATCGACACGCGGGGCGAGCTGTGGGCGCGGGGTGTGGATGGTGTGGATGCGAGGATGTCGAGGCCGCGCTGAGCTGGGCTTGTGGGCTCTGGTACGCGAGCTTTTTCCATGCCCTTTCTGCACACGCTCACGCTTCTTGTATGCCGCCACAGCGACTCGAGCGTCGGATACATGCGCTACCACAAGGATACATCGGCTGGATCAATCGCCTGCAGTACGCCCTCGTCGGCATCGATCCCACTTCTACGCGCACGGAAACACAACGTCCAACCTCTTGGTCCTCGCACTCGCCGTCGGGGCACGCGAGCCCTTTGCGTGTCATCCGCTTTCCAGATCCACGCAATGACACAGATCCTGGGCGAGCTGGCGACGCTCCGCGAGAAGTCCAATCCAACGATGCGCCTGTCGTCGCGACAAGTATGCTCTAGGCTGCGTAGGTTCTGGTGCTCGAACGAGCGTTGGTATTTCGTATGTTGCTCGTGCACTTGCTGCGGTCGAAAACCTGACTTCGCCTGCAGCTACCGCTCAATGTTCGTCCCTCCGTCTACCGCGACACCCTCGTCCAGCCTCGCTATTGTCAGCGGCAAAGCGGTACGACTGCACGCACTCTGCCACCTACGCGGTCCGTTTCTGACCACGTTCGCAGGAGCTATCACCACTTTGGATAGCCGCCGTCCACGCGTCCGTGCCCGCCGCCTGCCCTCTCATCCTCACATTGTGGCACAGCAAGACTTCAATGTCGATCCGCGCGTGTCAGAGCTCCCCGCCCAGACGAGCTAGACCCTCCTTGATATCCTCAGCACGACGAACCGGCCGATCGAGGTCGTGTACGTGCAGATCGATTGCCCGACATGACACAAGGCGGTCGTATGGAGGCATGCCCTCGCAGGCGTGGGCGCAGAGCTCAAGAAAGGGACCACCTCTGTGTTCCATGTGATGCTCGGCGCGCTGAGCCCGAAGTCACCCGACGCGTAGGCGAACACGGGACCGCTGCTCGTCGCAGAGGCCGTCGCGTATTCGCGCCAAGTCTCTGCTCCGATGCCTTCATCCGTCGGCGACGCGCATCTCGATACGGTGTGCACGACCTCCGTCCGGGTGTCCGTCGCTGCTGATACCGATACCGCCCGCAGCATCCGATGCTCGGAGACGCTTCGGCGTAGGCCCCTGGGCACGCAATCAACGCCTACTCGCCTTCTCTAACGTTATGCCACGTGAGAGGGATACCGCTTGCCAGATGGCCAGGCAGCTGTTGACGCTGACAAGCGACTGAGGGGGCTTGCTGTGCGAGCGGCGGGCTTCAGCGTGGCGGAACGCGCGCTGGAGCGAGTGATGGGAGTATCGAGGCGACGTCTACGGATGTAGCGCTGTGACGATTGCCTCATATTTTTACACTCGGAGGGGGGTTTGAATTGTAGAGCCCTAGGCATCGATTCCTCGAGCAGCAGCTGGAGACAGTGTTGTGTCGCGCATCTCCGTCCTCCCAATCTCAATACATAAGCGTGCACAAATCAGGATCGAAGGTGTACATAACAAGTCTGAATTTGAGACCACAGTCCGAGCGCGGGGTGATACATAAAGCTGAAAGCATGAGGATATATGTTATCTGGACTTCTGGGTGAGATCGCGCGCCGCCCAGTCCGCGGTTCCTGCTGTGGGTGTCAGCGCAGAAGTCGGTGGAATACTGATTGCATATGTCTTACATGCAGTTCCATTAACTTCTGCCCTCTTTGTCACCCTCACAAAGACCCTCAACATCACGTCCATCTGCCTCGTTGCCACCAGATCCTCCTGCTGCGCTTGTATGCGGCGCCGGATCCGCCATGACCCGATCCGCTGGCAGTCTGGATTTTCTCTTCGATGAACGCGCCTTTGCCTTCTTCGATGGACGCGCCTTTGCCTTTGCTCGCTCCACGCGCAGGGCAGGAAGTTGCCGAAGGTACTGTTTCCTCTTCCTTGTGCAGAAGAGTGAAAGAACCTCCGCATACTCGTCATCATCGAGGGTTGGTGGTGTCGCGTCGATGGTGGGGACGGAGCGATCGGCGAGAACAGAGCGAAGGGTTCTACTGCTGATGTATGCCATGTCTTCCCAATTGCCCGTCTTGCCATCGGTGGCGCAGAGTGACAGCCCCAAAACGCCTCGGTCGAGAGCCCAAGTGAGCTGCTCGCGGCGAAGCACCGAGCGCACGAGCGCCCGCATCCCCGCTTCGTCCAACGCATTTCCTTCCCGCACAAAGAACCGGAGCTCATCGAAGCTCGTGGAGCTCGCGGCTTCTCGGAGGCCATCAAAGGAGGAAGGATGTCCATCTTCTGCGGCAGCGAAGCTGGCAGTCAGACTGATCGCGCTGACATACGCAGGTGCGTCTTCTGCCCCAGTGGGCGTGGTGCGTGCACGCTCCACCCACACATTGGCCAAGAGCTGGTCCGGGCCTGAGGTGTCCGTTGGTGAGAAGCCCAGAACTACTCTGCCTGCCAAGGTCATGCATTGAGCGTCTCCGGCACACAACTGAATGGCCATGTGCGCACCTGGGGCTTCAAGACCATCGAGAGGCCCGCCTCCCGATTGGTACAAATCCATGCGGTATTGCTCGAAGCCACTGGGCACCGATGCAAGTAAGTCATAGAGGAGCGCGCCCCACTGTGGATCCTCTGCGGCAAGGCCCAGTCGAGGCGCGGCTGCGAGAAGGTCCAAGGCAAGCATCGCCTGATCCGAGATCGACATGTCTGCACACTTTAAGATTGTGCACTTCCAGAGTGCTCTCGGGACCTTCCGTGGAATCCTTCGAGCTCGGATGATTGGAGAGGGGTCGAGGAATTTGAGTTTGTAGAAGTAGCACTGTTGCAGGGCGGGAAAGCTGTCTACGAGCCGTGCGAGCTCGGTAGTGCTCTTGAGCTCGGAGCCGGTGATCTGGATGGTGAAGAGCTGAAGGCTGTAGAAGGACGGAGGGACGCGGGGTAGAGCAGCAAATGGGGGCCATCGCACTGGCATTGGAACGTTGGAGCCGCTAGTATCTCTCCGCACCTCGCACATGAATTGTGTCTCTGGAAGGCGCATCATGACTTGCTGTATGCGATGAAGCCAGGGCTCCGGAAGAGGAGGAAAGCGGTGCACAGCTCGAATTCGTTTGATAGCTCCGTTGAGAGACGAGGTCTTGAACCGCGGGTGGATGATGATATCTTCTACGAAGGATAGATCAGAACCACACCTTAAGTTTATGTCTTCAAAGAGGGCTGGCCGGATGCACTCCGACCAATACCGGCACACGAGACTTGGCGCGACAAGCTTGTGCTTCCATTCCCAGTAGTCCCGACTTGGCGTCGAAGGGTCCCAACTGACAATGAACATGAAGTTGCTGAGGACCTTTGCGATGACCTCGGACGGGAGGTCTGCTCCTGTGACCGGCGGCATGCTGGACGGGGGCAGCGAGGTCGGCGACGGCGGTGCGAGGACAATGCGGGCGGGGTGGTGGTGGTAAGAGACGAGTGCCAGACCGGCGAGCCTCGCCTCATCCGCACGTCCTCTGCTTCCTAGTACAGCGTGCGACGTCTGCGCAGCCCCCGGGCTGTCTTCCCTGCCTCGTGTACAGAAGCTCCTTGGGAGCGCTTCGTCTCGTCTCTCTGAAGCTCTCCCTCAATCAACTCATGCAAAGTGCAGCTGTATACGTATATCTACCAGAGATTCGCATCGCCTACATTGGTATAGCTGCTATTATCGGCCAATTACTCGCGATGGATCAGCAGCGAGCTCATGGTATAAGGCACGATCGAATTTATGACTTGTTGGAAATGTACACGACGCCGTTCCCACAGGTATTAAAAACGGTTTCATCCAGCAAACACGTGCTTTAAGGTCCAAAGATCTGAACGGATCCGTGCCGGTGTGCATCTACCTTTCGCAGCGTACTCGACATGTCCTAGGAGCGTAACGGCACCTCACGCACTACGCCTTGCCCCGCGGCCCACGCTCCTTGTACCTGCAGCCAATGTAAGTTATCATTGCGGCAGCCGACCGTGCGCTCGATACCGCGGGTACCGATCTGCCAACACTTGCGGTCAGCGACGAGACCCCCACGCGACAGACACTGGCACGCACCTGACGGGGTACCGTCGCCCGCACTGCCAGTGCGTCGGCGTATCGAAAGCGAGAGAACGATGGCCGGAGGAGATGATCTGCGGGGCTGCGCATCGCGGAATGGCATCTGGTGCTCCGCGACGGGAGGGCGAGCGGCGAGCGACGGCGCGAAGGGCTTGCGTCGAACGATCTGCCCTGCTTCGCGATTAGCTGGCTGTCAGTAATCTCAGCTCACATCCTGCGCAGACAGAGAGCCTGGTCATGCGCACGATGCTGGCCGCGAGGAGCAAGCGGTCCCGGATCCGGGCTGCGCGAGGCTCCTGTTGCGCTTCTTCAGCTCTGCTATCATGCGTACCCACAGCATTTCGACGAGCTTGTGGGCCGCGAGCATGTCGTCAGCGACTGTGGCCGTGCCGCTCAAGACGTTGGACATGTGAATCGGGATGGTCTGGGCCATGAAACCGGGGCGGTCGACAGGCGCGTCAGAGATCACACGCAGGATAGGTTTCACGTGCTCGTGCACGTCGCGTGCAGCTCCAGAATGGCGAGCGTAGCGAGATGAGGCCACGATCTGTTCCTTGAACTTCTTTCCAATGTCGCGATCGGTGGCGCGCCCGCCTCCGGCGTGCAGTACGTCTCAATGAGCCCGTGGATCGCGAGCGTCCCGTCCAGGATTGTGAACTTGCTGGTTGGCGCATGACACATGGGCGCGGACGCGGGCGCCGTCTGAGCGGTGGCGGTGGCGTGCTCGAAGCGTGCGCGCATGCTGGCTGGGGTTGGCTCGAATGTCTAGCATGTTGAGAGGCCAGCAGCGCCGCAGGCAGCGGACGCGTCTGCAAAACATTAATAAGGCCGGGACGCGAGAAGAAGAACGTGACGCACTTTCGGCAGGACCACTCGAAAGCGTACACGATTCCGCGGATCGCCACGCGCAAGTCTTGGCTTGAAGACGCGGTGGCGGACGGCTCCAATGAGAAATCGCATCTGTGGTTCGCAGTCAGCGCACAGACTCTAGCTGCAGCTCGGAAGCTACCCACAAGGCTCCTTACAAACGACGCTGTTTGCAGCGCCATGCGCGCGCGATGTTCTGCGCATCGAGCGCGACCATCGATGGAGATGCAGATCTTGCGCGGGCCAGCGCGTCCGCCTTGTCCAACCCGCTGTGAGGGCCATCGCGCTGAGGGTGACCGCATCTGCCGCAGTCCTCAGCGATCGCAGGCCCCTGCAACCCGAAGGAGACTTACTAGACGCCCTTCTGTCGCTCAGGCATGTATACTATGGTGAACACCGTGCACCTGCGGGAACCAACGCCGAAATCTCGACGCGTCGGTCGGTAGGCTAGGTGGAAGGTATACTAGAGAGCGAGGAAGGTTCGGCTCGCGTTCATCGACCAGATAAATGAGCGCTACGGCCTCCCTGTACGACTTCAGATATGTGAGCGCGACCACTGCCTGCAGAGACGATCAGTATGTAGATACGAGAGGCATGGACAGGGTGGCGTACCACAAAGCTCGAGAGCGACATCTTCGTATGGACGGCCAAACGAACGTTTGTCCGGACGCTGCGTTGACGGTTGTGTTAACATCGGAGCGGACTAAGTGGCCTGACGAACCACTACTTTAGCTGGCTCTAGAAAAATGAGGTGCAAGTTATCGCACCTTGGCGATGAGTGCTGTACGCCCGCTCGGTTTGTATGGGGTTCCTGCTCGTCTCCGAGTCGTGCACGGACTCATGGACATTCAACATGATCTTGACAGTGAGATACACTGCGCGACGTAATCTCCCATATATTCGAGACATGGTAAGCGCGAAGAAGAGCTTGAAAACTCGCCGTTTAGCTAGCGCTGTCGCCAGTAAGGGATAGAATTCGTCTGTCGCGAACTCATACGTCAGCAGGGAAGGAAGCAACTATATCAGATCGTATGTACGTACCGGATCACTCCAGTCGCTGGATCTCAGTCCAACTACCTGCAGTACATGGCCGTGTTCATGCTCCATTCGATCTCTCCCCGAGGGTCCGAGTTTATCCCTCCCAGACTGACGGAATGTGGACGGCGAACAGCTTCTCGTTGCGATGTGTCCACTAGAATGCTCCCAGTGAGGCAATTGCGGCCTTCGGTATCGGCAGCGTCGACGATGAGCGTGGTGGGCGGCGCAGACATGGTTCGAGGCAGGGCGGCAGGCACGACCTCACCGCCAGGGCGGCTGCTCTCACGTGACACGCGCGCGAGCAATATAACAGGCGCCGGGACGCGCCGCCGTGTTCGACACCCACCTCGACCACCAGCCCGTCAATTGCCCGCGCCTGGCACCGCCACCTACTTTCTGGTGAGTCTGCCTCTGTCTCTTGGCTGTGTGATCGGGCTGACCTGCGATCGCTTCGGCAAGTGCCTCGCAAAGCATACGATCGCGGCTGTCTCAGATGTACCAGGTGAGTTTTGTCCCGGGCCTGCCCGTGTTTCACGCTCCCGCCAACTCGACTCTCCTGAACGCTGCGCACGCCACGAAGAGGAACCTATTGATCAGCTGGCGGCGCCCCTTCCCATTCTGGTCTCCCCATGGCATGCCAGCACCCGCAAGAGAAGTCGTCCATCCCGGCAGACTCGCTACGGGTCTATGCAGCGAGGCTGCCGACGTCTCCAGCACGCTCGTAATATCGCAGCGCGTAGATGTCCTGCCTGTCGCTGCAGAGCTCTCCGAGGATGCGAAACACAGCCTCAGGGTCAGTCCCGGGACACGCCTCGCCAACATGACGGTAACAGAGGTCGAGGGACACGGTTGTAGGTTGCTTCTTGGCCTCAGTATTGTCTTGCGTATTCCTGAATGTCTCTGCAGATCACGGATTACGCCCACAAGATGCGTCGCGAAACGCCTACATCGTCTGTCGGGAGTAGAAGAAAAACTCACCCCACCGCCGAGCTACGCCCACGCGCCGACACCTGCACAACACGCCGGTCTGCCGCTTGACGATTGTCTCAGGCTACGCGCTGAACTCCCCCCCCCTCTCCTCCCAGGCTCTGCCAGTGCCGACGGTGCATGGATGGCGTCACTCGACGCCGTAGCGGGCCCGCGACCGCTGCGACGTCCCTCTGCACCGGTTGGAATGCACACTGGAGGGAATTCGGTGCGTTACGGTGGTTCCTTCTCGCCCCCGCTCCGACACGAGTCTCTGACTGTGCAACCTATATAGACCCGCCTTTTATGCCAGCGTTCACATGTCGACCCGCTGCAGAAAGTCAACGTCGCTTCCGGAAAGCGCAAATCCCAACGCATCGTCTCCGTTCATGTCTTCTACAACATCCCCAATCCAAGCTCGATCCCGGACGGGTGACTCCATCCACTCTCAGCTCAAGCAGCGTCGACGAGCCTCGCCAGGATGCCGGCACCGACCACGTCACGGAGAAATCTCCTCCTAGCCATCGTCAACGTCGAGCCGTGCGGTCGATCCGCTGCAGCACGCGCGTACCAGCCGCGTCAACGCGAGCCAGCCCGCCACACATCCCGCCGCCGCCACGTCGGTCCCCCCACTGCGCCATCGGTCATCTGTCGAAATTCCACGGCGCGCACGGCGCGCAGCGCCTCGCCGCCCGAAGGTCTCGGAAGCGCGGAGGCGCAGCTCGCGCCCTCCGCCGCGCGATCCCGCGCGATCCTATGCGATGTGCGGCCCGACGCGATATCTCGGGACGCATGGACAATTTCTCTCTCGGTCCGCACTTGTATTTCCATTGCTTACGCTCATCGGACATTATCTACCGGACATTAAGTCCCGACTCGGACTCGTCTACAGTATATAGGCACCCCCACGGACTCGTAGCACGCTCAGAGACTTGTGACCCTCTGAGCGTGAGTAGCATTCTATTCCTATGGACTTTACACGGACGCTGACGCTGTTGTAGTACGGACTTACTCGTCCGTTTGTTAGGTGAATAAAGAGACTTGTGACCCTCTGAGCTACGGACTTACTCGTCCGTTTGTTAGCCTCGCTGCGCGTTCGACTTGCGAGTCGAACCTCTGCGCTATCGAAGATCTTCACCGATCTTTGATATCATCTTCTGTACCGACAATACACCCCGTACACCGCCGCGACGAGCGTAGTCTCCCGAGAGAGCACATCCCTCCGCATCCCCCTCTGCCCACGTTCTCGCTGAGCGTCGGCCTGCTCTTGAAGTGGCGATTCGCGACGCACGGCTATCGTACGTCGACCGCACTCCTTGGCCTTCGCAAGCCCGCGTTCGAAACGTCGTGACATTCCCAGCCGCGTCTTGGCCTTCGCAGCAACACATATAGTCTATCGATCTCCAAATGCGCGCCGCTGACTGTCGGCGCGTGAGCGGACGCCGCTCGTGCACTCCCTGCACGCCGACCATCGCATCCACAGCACCAAGCTGGGCACGGTAGGCTGAATGCGGTGGGCGGCGCGGAGAAGCGTGTGGACGCGAGGGGCGTGACGGCGGCGTTGAGGGAAGTTTGAGAGTTCTGGTACGCGAGTCTTGCCACGCCTTTCCTGTCGATGCTCACACTTCTCGTAGGCAGTCGCAACAACCTCACGTTGAGCACACGCGCGAGTAAAAGACGCACATCGGCGGGATCTATAGCCTGCAGTACGACGTCGTCGGCAGCGATCCGACTTCGACTCACCCGGCGCCAGCGACACTACATCCAGGTTCTTGGTCTTCGCGTCCGCCGTCGACACACGCCAGCCTTCAAGGTCATACTCGTCGAACGCAGACACCAGCGATTCTTCCGTAGGTGAGACTCGTGCGCCTCACGCGCAAGGTGGATCTCAGGCGAGCTGGCAACGCCCATCCTACAGCCCACTGTGGTGCCCATCGTCGTGCGGTCTTTGGGGTTCGGAGGAGCTAACCCGGTATGTCGTCCGTACATTCGCCCTAGTCAATTGTTGACATCATGCACAGGTACTGCTCTGTCCCTGGCGCGACGCCATCGCAAATTGTTGGTACCACTAGCGGCAAAGCGCTACCATGGTACGTACTCTACCATCTCCACGGCACCTCTGACCATCTTCGCAGGTGCTCTATCTTCTGGACCCAACCGTCGTACCCGCGTCCGTCCACGTTGCCTGTAGCGCCGCAGGCCCTCCCATCTTCGCATCCGACGCAGCAAGATCTCAACGTCAGTACGCGAGTATCAGGACTCCTCGCCAGCGCACACAACACTCGTCTCGACATCCTCAGCGCGACGGACCGGTCGACCGACGTCGCGCTGGCGCAGATCTCGTGCGCGGCGGGCCATCATGCGGTCGTGCGATGGCTCCCTCATGCAGACGCGATCGCCGCATTGAAGAAGAGGACCGCCTCAAGTTGTGCTCGCCGCGCTCACTGTGGAGTCAAGCGACGCGTGCGCGAGCACGGCGCCGCAGCCTGTCGCATCGTCGCGCTGAGCTTCTAAGGCGGGTTCTTCGTCGGTCGGCGACGCACATCTGTACGCACGATCTTCGTCCAAACGTTCTGGTCGCTGCTGATAATAATTTTAGCTGTAGCATCCGATGTTGTAGGACGTCTCGACGTACACCACTGGGCACGCAATCGACGCCAACTCGCCTTCTCCGAGTCTATGCCGCGCGCGAAGGACGCTGTTTGCCAGATTGTTAGGCAGCTGTCGACGCTGGCGAATGGGCGAATGGGC